>JAQYXR010000532.1:0-78145 GCA_030545055.2 Neoaliturus tenellus | reverse complement strand
ATGCATTGTAGTTTATTAACATTCTTCTCTGTTAAACTACTCAACAAAGTGTAAATTTAAAGGCAAGGAGATTATGAATAAGTAAGTTTTATTTTCTTTTACAAATTTTACATATCGCAAAGTAAAACACGAAAATAATGTTATGAACTTTTCAGTTAGCACATGATAGAAAGAACGAAGACATTTGACACAAATAAAAATCCACATACATCATACGTATTTAAATATAGATAACTATTCTACATTACAAATACTACTTACATTTGAATCGACGAGTACCCAGGGGTAAGACAGTAGTACTATGTCACAGGGCGCTGCGGAGCACTGGAGAACACGTCCGATCGCCGTGAAGTCTGGAGGTAGACTGAGCGAAGAAAGACAGTAGCACTGGAGCACTGGAGCACTGGAAAACACGTCCGTTCACCTTGAAGTCTGGAGAGAGACTGAGCGAAGAAAGGCAGTAGCACTGGACCGCTGGAGCACTGGAGCACTGGAGAACACGTCCGGTCACCGTGAAGTCTGGAGAGAGACTGAGGGCAGCGGAGCTAACGGAGCACTGGAGCACTGGAGCACTGGAGCACACGTCCGATCGCCGCGAAGTCTGGAGAGAGAGTGAACGAGCAAATACAGACGCTGTGGAATGTGAAAATGGCGCGGGATCGTACATAGTATGCAGCGGCACGTCAGGCGATCACCAACGAGCATACTCGATTTTAATCTCAGCGTATGCCTAGAGTGTAGAGGTTCATTGAAAATGAGTCAACAACGCGAGAGTGACAAAATCTTAGAACCAACTGCGGCCACTCGGGGACAATGCAGTGTTTAAAATTGTACGAAGTCACCCATCAAATTTAGTTTAATATAGAGAAAGAGGTATGAGAACTCGAGGCGTAAGGATATCATCTCGACACTATGGACTGCGGCTACACCGACACACCGCGCAAACAAAAATCAAGTTGGTGGCGTAGGAATACCGGTTGCCTGCCACGCGCACTATGCATCGGCTATACTCAATTTGAGTCTCAGCGTATGCCTAGAGTGTAGAGGCACATCGAAAATGAATCAACAACGCGAGAGTGACAAAAATTTTAGAACCAACTGCGGCCATTCGGGGACAAGGCAGTGTTTTAAATTGTACGAAGTCACACATCACATTTAGTTCAATATAGAGAAAGAGGTATGAGATCTCATTACACAAGATAACCACTTAAAGACAGTTTTACTTATGTCGAAACATTAGTCAACTATTTGTGACTCATAAACATTTAACACATTAAATGAAGTCACATGTCCCTTGTGCATCACTTCAAAGGAGTAAACATTGGTTGAAAGTTCAACCGCAGCATCACTTCGCATGCAGCACACTCTTTTACATAGAAGCGAGTCGTGCGTAGAAAACCCAACATAACATTATCAAATTATTTTGACCACCTTAGATTGTCTCCTCGAACACATACACTGAACGCATGCGTTTATAAAAAATCAAGATGGCGACGTGAGGATATCACCTCGACAATGTGGACTGCTGCTACACCGAACACCGCGCAAACAAAAATCAAGATGGTGGCGTAGGAATACCGGTGGTCGACCAAGCGCACTCAAGCAAAATGCGAGAATTCACATGGTTTCCAGAAATAATGAGGTTTAAAGAGTCCGTTTAAGGACACTTGATGCATGCCGCAAAAATGCGCGTGTTTGAATCTTACGCGCGGATGGAATGCGAGCGCGCGAACGGCATGCATCAAGTGTCCTTAAACGGACTCTTTAAACCTCATTATTTCTGGAAACCATGTGAATTCTCGCATTTTGCTTGAGTGCGCTTGGTCGACCACCGGTATTCCTACGCCACCATCTTGATTTTTGTTTGCGCGGTGTTCGGTGTAGCAGCAGTCCACATTGTCGAGGTGATACCCTCACGTCGCCATCTTGATTTTTTATAAACGCATGCGTTCAGTGTATGTGTTCGAGGAGACAATCTAAGGTGGTCAAAATAATTTGATAATGTTATGTTGGGTTTTCTACGCACGACTCGCTTCTATGTAAAAGAGTGTGCTGCATGCGAAGTGATGCTGCGGTTGAACTTTCAACCAATGTTTACTCCTTTGAAGTGATGCACAAGGGACATGTGACTTCATTTAATGTGTTAAATGTTTATGAGTCACAAATAGTTGACTAATGTTTCGACATAAGTAAAACTGTCTTTAAGTGGTTATCTTGTGTAATGAGATCTCATACCTCTTTCTCTATATTGAACTAAATGTGATGTGTGACTTCGTACAATTTAAAACACTGCCTTGTCCCCGAATGGCCGCAGTTCGTTCTAAAATTTTTGTCACTCTCGCGTTGTTGATTCATTTTCGATGTGCCTCTACACTCTAGGCATACGCTGAGACTCAAATTGAGTATAGCCGATGCATAGTGCGCGTGGCAGGCAACCGGTATTCCTACGCCACCAACTTGATTTTTGTTTGCGCGGTGTGTCGGTGTAGCCGCAGTCCATAGTGTCGAGACGATATCCTTACGCCTCGAGTTCTCATACCTCTTTCTCTATATTAAACTAAATTTGATGGGTGACTTCGTACAATTTTAAACACTGCATTGTCCCCGAGTGGCCGCAGTTGGTTCTAAGATTTTGTCACTCTCGCGTTGTTGACTCATTTTCAATGAACCTCTACACTCTAGGCATACGCTGAGATTAAAATCGAGTATGCTCGTTGGTGATCGCCTGACGTGCCGCTGCATACTATGTACGATCCCGTGCCATTTTCACATTCCACAGCGTCTGTATTTGCTCGTTCACTCTCTCTCCAGACTTCGCGGCGATCGGACGTGTGCTCCAGTGCTCCAGTGCTCCAGTGCTCCGTTAGCTCCGCTGCCCTCAGTCTCTCTCCAGACTTCACGGTGACCGGACGTGTTCTCCAGTGCTCCAGTGCTCCAGCGGTCCAGTGCTACTGCCTTTCTTCGCTCAGTCTCTCTCCAGACTTCAAGGTGAACGGACGTGTTTTCCAGTGCTCCAGTGCTCCAGTGCTACTGTCTTTCTTCGCTCAGTCTACCTCCAGACTTCACGGCGATCGGACGTGTTCTCCAGTGCTCCGCAGCGCCCTGTGACATAGTACTACTGTCTTACCCCTGGGTACTCGTCAATTCAAATGTAAGTAGTATTTGTAATGTAGAATAGTTATCTATATTTAAATACGTATGATGTATGTGGATTTTTATTTGTGTCAAATGTCTTCGTTCTTTCTATCATGTGCTAACTGAAAAGTTCATAACATTATTTTCGTGTTTTACTTTGCGATATGTAAAATTTGTAAAAGAAAATAAAACTTACTTATTCATAATCTCCTTGCCTTTAAATTTACACTTTGTTGAGTAGTTTAACAGAGAAGAATGTTAATAAACTACAATGCATAGCTTCTTAAGCATTTATAAACATTTCTGAATGCGAAGTAGAATATTTACTTTCAAAACGATTTTAATAGTTTTGTCACTAGTGTGAAAATAGACTGCAATAGCATGTAACGCAATGAAACTCTTTTACACTTGCTTGTTGTGTTGGTTAATCATAACGAATGTTTCTTGTAATATTACATTCTTTGAGTTTTTCATAAAACTTCTCTGAATAGTTTATATTACGTAGAGTTATTTGTTTGTAGATCATGAACAACACTGTGGAACGCCGCTTCACTTGTGGGGAGTGCGGCAAAGCGTATAAGAAGAAAGATCATCTTAACCAGCACGCACGTTCCGCCCACAGGGGAGTCAAGTTTGACTGTCCGGATTGTGGGAAATCATACACGAGGGATTCTGACCTTCGTCGCCACATCGACATAACCCATCGCCAACATCCCGCATTCAGACCAGGTTAGTAACATGTGTTTAATAATATCTTGAACTTTGGATATAGTCACTAACTCCATGACACTGATCAATTGCATAACCAAATGCATATCCACGGACACTTACTTCAAGAAAACATTTCCTTTATAATATGAAAACTTTAACAAATTATTTCAAAATGAACAAGATGATAAATAGCAATAATTTCAAATGCTACTCTGATTATAAAAATCCAATGAAGTAAATGTGTTAGTATTTACTTACCAAATATTCATCACAACTTCTTATAAATCTGCTTTAAGATAAAATGTTCTAATCACATGTATGTTCGTTTGTTATAGATTTTGTTTCCACTCCTTCGGATCCGCGACCTGGCCCCTCTAACACTTCTGACCTCTATTCGAGACCGAATCCATCGCACGCAACGGATCTGACACACGCCCCACCACCTGTTGGAGTTCGTACAAAAGGTATGCATTTTTCTTTGACTTCAAACTAATGATGTTTGTTTTACTTAAAAACATAGATACGACATTTGCAGTAGTAACTGATTTCACACTAAATGGTTCGTTCATCATTCTTAATTTTCTAAATGAGTTCTGATGTAAAAACTTTTAACCGATTTTAACATTAAGTTAATTTCAGCCATGACATTATACATTCAGAACTTTCATAATGGTTTAGAAATTGTTTCTTTTTCCATTATTATGCATGTGACTACAACTATATGTGTTTTTCAGGTCATGTGTGTGGCGGGTGTGGAGGGTCCTTCAATCGCAAGGATGATATGCAGTTCCACGCTCGATTCCACTGTAGAGCTGCGCGTGTGAGCCAACAACCGGAGCAGACCGGTGGAGTCCAACCACCTGTGCCTGTCATCTCGACCACAACGACTATCCCCTCGTCAACAACGTCTGTAGGAACAGTCAATGACGAGATCGTCAATGGATCCTCGATCATTCCCAGTGATTTGGCGCCAGATGGCTTCGTGGAGACCGAGACAGGATTTCGCGGGCGTTTGAAGACGTACAGGCTTGCGGAGCCCGCTGATGAGACTGTTTCTCTCCAGGAGTTTGTCAACTCATTGCGAACAACGATTGTCACACTCATGCGACGGATTTTATTGATAGTTCATGCCATTAAGGTCAATCTCTGGATCGAATGTCAATTCACAAATATTCATGGTGAGACTTGCAAGCGAGCCTTCAAGACCAAAAATGTCCCTATCCTCCAAAATAGTGATGTAGATGAAATATGTCAACAATTAATCAATAAAATTTTACTGGAGAAGGAGACATGCGAGATGAAGGGTTCCGGGTGGAGCTTTGTTAGGGTTTTAGACATGGAGGTGAGAGTCAATGTTTATAGCCCTCTCAGAGGTAGCTCCTTCATCCCCCTTCCTCGCGATATCTCCATGAGACACTCTGTGGTTAATGTGCTAAACGAATCGGATGAGCGGTGTTTTGAGTATTCAATTCTTTCTAAGTTTGTTAATGAAGCTCGTCGTGATCGGCTCACCTCTAAGCACTTTACTACAGAGGTTAGGGCCCGAGCTAATTTAAATTTTGAGGGACTTGAATTCCCAGTAAAAATCAATGACATCCGCAAGTTTGAGCGCAACAACCCGGGGGTGAGTGTTAACGTGTATGGTCTGGACAACAAGAAGCGGAGCAAGCAACAAAACAAAGAAGAACACTATGTCTTCCCGCTTCGCGTCGTGGATCAGAAGCTACCAAACCACTTCGATCTGTTGTTCCTAACAGATGAACGGACCACTCACTATGCATACATCGCAGACTTCGAGAGGTTAGTTTCCAGCCAGCTGACACGTCGCGGCCATCGTTTGTTCATTTGCAGGAGATGTTTCGCACATTTCGACAACCGACCGAACAAACTGGGTCTCACTGGAGCTGAACGGTTGGAGGAGCACAAGCGTTACTGCTCTTCGCATGATCCTCTGAGGACCGATTTGTCTGAAGATAAAGAGATTCGGTTTAAGCACATCGAGCGTACGCAAAAAGCACGATTCACTATATATGCGGATTTTGAGTGTGCGCTCGTACCGACTGAACCAAATCAACTTATTCATCCCACACCAACGTCTCTTCCACCAGCGTGGGATCCGGCCACTTCAAGAGGTGCTAATATAAATCACAACGAGAATGCGCCAAGTAATGTGAAGAAACTCCACACGCCATACTCGTACGCGTACTACATTCATGATAATCACAGGAATGTCAACGATGATGATTGTGACGACATTGATCCGACTAGCAACACATATTCAAAATTGAGACTCTACAGAGGTGAGAATGCCTCCGAACACTTTATAAACGCAGTACGCGATGACGTAAAGAAGATTGGAGAAGTTTTGGATGCACGTCACAGACCCGAGGACCGAAAGCAGGAAACTATAAACATCTATTTCCATAATTTATCAAACTATGATGCGCATTTCATAGTTAGAGAACTAGGTATCGACAAAGGTGATGTAGAAGTACTCGCCAACACGGAAGAAAAGTACATTACATTTTCAAAACGATTTAAATATCCTGGTCAACATAGTAACATCAAGCTACAGTTTGTCGATTCGTATCGTCTGATGGCGAAATCATTAGCGACTCCGCGTCCATACTACCTGATGACAAAATGAAAATCATGAAAGCTAGATACCCGGACAATGACGATTTCCGACTATTACGTAGGAAAGGAGTCTTCCCCTATGAATACATCACTTCACAGGATGTTCTAAACGAGGATCTACTTCCACCTAAAGAAGCCTTCGGAGATGAAGTAACTGATGTTGATTATGAACATGCACAACAAGTGTGGCGTAATTTCAACTGTACCACGCTCGGTGAATACTCAGATGTATATTTACGAACCGATGTGCTACTATTAGCCGATGTGTTTGAGGAGTTCAGGGAGATGTGTCTAACACACTATCAGCTCGACCCTGCACATTATCTTACGCTTCCGTCGTACGCCTGGGATGTCATGTTGTACAAAACTGGTGTGGTACTCGAAACCCTTCAAGATGTGGATCAATATGTATTTTTTGAGAAGGGTATTCGAGGTGGTCTGACTCAATGTGTAACTCGGCACGTCATCGCCAATAATAAATACACTAGAGGACGTGGTGACCGAAACGGCCATTGCACATCGACGAGTGGAGATTCCGTAGAGAGTGATAATGATACATTTTTAATGTATTATGACGCTAACAACCTCTACGGATGGGCCATGTCGGAACCACTTCCGTACAAAGATTTTGAATGGCTAACACAGCAGGAAATTGACGCATTAGACATCTCGAACATACCGGCGGAGGGTGAGTACGGGTACGTATTGGAAGTAGACTTGGAGTACCCGAAAGACCAAGGTCTACATGATAAACACAGAGACTTGCCCTTCTGTCCAGAAGTTAGAAAATCACCAGCGTATCAACTCCCATACACATCGGAGCAAGTAATCAACAGCGGTGCTGGATCATCTAAGAAATTAATGGCCACCCTGACGGATAAGGAGGAATATGTAATCCACTATCGCTACCTTCAACAGGCGTTAGAGAATGGACTACGTGTTCGTCGAATCCACAGAGTTCTACGTTTCAAACAGTCACCGTGGTTGAAACCGTACGTGACGCTAAATACTGAGTTAAGACAGCAGGCCAACAATAAATTTGAAGTGGAGATGTTCAAATTGATGGTTAATGCAGTATACGGTATGAGTCTCCAGAATGTGAGAAAACACCTAAACGTAAAACTAGTCACATCCCATAAAATGTATACTAAGCATGTAGCTAAAGCGAATTTCAATGATCGTGTTTGGTACAATGAAAACCTAGCATTGCTACATATGGCCAAAGTGCGAGTCGTACTGGACAAGCCTGTATACGCGGGAATATGCATTCTGGACCATAGTAAACGATGGATGTACGGTTTCCACTATGACATGGTAGAGCGGTACGGTATCGAAAGGATTAGAATGGTCTACATGGACACCGATGGGATAGTCTACGCGATCCGTACCAGAGACGTCTACCGTGACATGTTGACACACCTCGACGATTTCGACACAAGTAACTATCCCAGGACCCACGTTTGTTATGATGGACGGAACGCTAGGGTGTTGGGAAAGTTTAAAGATGAAGCCGGAGGAGTAGCCATCGAAATGTTTGTCGGATTGATGGCAAAACTCTACTGTATGACATTCGGTAGGTGTACTTGTAATAATGAAATTGATGGAGATGATTGCATCGCGCCTCCCCCCATCAAACGAGCGAAGGGTGTTAATCGTGCCGTCGCTCTGCGTGATCTAACCATACAAGATTACATCGATTGTCTTCATAACAGAACGACAAAGAGTACGGAAAATCAACGCTTTCAAAGTAAATACCATATGATTTACTCAGTGGTAGTGAGAAAAAGATCTCTGGCTCCGTTTGATGACAAACGATACGTGATGCCGGAGGACGGAATAAACACTCTTCCGTGGGGGCACTATGCAATACCACCAAGAGCACCACCGCTACCTCCAGCTCTGCCTGCACCGATGGACGTAGACGAATACACAATTTAATTTATGTCGCATGAGTGTGATGAACTGTGATATGAACATTTATTCTGTTGTCTTTTTATAAATGTTATGATTTTTGGATAATGTATAAAGTTTCTATTTTGCTGATTCATTTTTCAATACACTTGATGTTAGTTTTAAGATTGTTTCAATAAATCTGACAGTTTGTATTGACATACTTGTTTTCATTTTCCAGTTTTACACATAGTGTTAAGATCATTCACTGTCAGACTCTTTGCTTTTTTAAAAATACTAAAGATATCAAACTCTTTTCAATTTGAAAGTAAAATATAAATGATGAGTCTACACAGAGGTGTACAAATACTAAACTATCAGACTCTTTTGAAAGTAAAATAGCAATCTACTAGACTCTTTTGTCTTTGAAAGTAAACATGTAATGTCGAGTCTGCACAATGGTTAAACGAAAGTGCTCTTTTCAATTTGAAGTGTAAAACTTTTACATGCTATGTCAAAGATGTACGATGACTAAACTAACAGACTCTTTTGACTTTGAAAGTGAATTACTAGACTCTTTTGTCTTTGATAGTAAACGTAATGTCGAGTCTGCAGGAAGGTTAAACTAACAGACTTTGAAAACTTTTACAAATGCACTTTTGACTTTGAAATAGTGAGTCCCTTCAAAAGTGAAACTTACATACGAATTAAAAAAGAAAGATGTTTGTTAAGTGCTAATTTTTATTACAAGAAAAGAAATATCTTAACATACAAGAGAAATATTGTTTTACAATCCAACCAATAGATGTGAATAGAAAACAATAGTAGTGTTAATACAATTTAGTGAAAACTTCTGATCATCGCATCAATGTGAGCAGTAGAAGAGTCGTCGAGGAGCTGCACAGAGTCAGTTGTCTCACGAGTGGAAGTCCCAGAGACAGTAGAAGATTACTGTTAAACCTTAAAACCTTAGTTTCAGTAATGCTTGTAAGTACAGAAAAGAAAAAGCATACGTAAATGAATTGAAATGAAATAAAAACAGGAAAAAGAAAAATAGCTATGAAACACAATGTGTCATGTGCAAAAGTTAAAGTGAAAATAATGTTCAATATGAAAGTATATGCAACAAATGTTAAAAGAGTTGCATGCTATTAAGGTAATCATATTAAAAGATTCTAGTTCTTTATTATTCAATATGAAAAGTACATGCACCAAATGTTTAAAGAGTTTCATTACACCTCTTGACCTATATGTCTCCAAAACACACTACTTTTTCCCCACCGTTGCCCCACCACCGTCCCCACCATCGGCCACGACACCGTAAAAATAATAATAACCGGCCGAATGCCCCTACTATTTTAGATTCGCCGCGGATTGCCGCGGATTTGCCATACAACAAATGTTAAAAAGAGTTGTATTACTATTCATGACTTATAGCAGCACTGGCCGAATGCCTCTACTGATTTGGATTGCCGCGGATTGCCACGGATTGCCGCGGATTTGCCATACAACAAATGTTAAAGAGTTGTATTACTATTCATGACTCATAGCAGCACTGGCCGAATGCCTCTACTATTTTGGATTGCCGCGGATTGCCGCGGATTGCCGCGGATTGCCGCGGATTGCCGCGGATTGCCGCGGATTTGCCGCGGATTTGCCGCGGATTGCCGCGGATTGCCGCGGATTGGCGCGGATTTAGCAAAAAAAAAAAAAAAAAAAAAGTGGACCAGTTGTACCAAAGTCCTCTACTGTTCCGCCGGGGGGGGGGGGTTTCTCGCCGCCGGTGGTCCTCGGGGGGGGGGGGGGGTCGGCTCCTCCTGCTCCTCCTGACAGTCTTCGGCCAAAGACCCCTACTTGTATAAACTTTACGTGCTGTAAATTAAACGATTCTGTATCCTAAACCAAATAAGATGAATTATTTTACAAATACTTTTCGGAATTTTTAAAAGTCCCTTAAAAATAGTTAACCTCCAAAAATATTTAAAATGTTTAATACCTTAACGTAATTTTATATTTCAAATAAATGTTCGTATAAAAAAACAGGAAAAAAACATTCAATATTCTGATAAATGCTATAAAATACAAGAAATATCATTGATAATGATTTAAAATATATTTTTAACTTTTAAGCTTTTAATAAGCTTCAATGATACATGTCTAAGTAGTTAATTTTCTCTAAGGCTTCTGGAGGATAAATATTTTCAAGCGAAGTGTTCACATCCCCTTTACGGTTCAATTCGTAATATCAACCAGTTATGAAACCATTGATAAGGATGAAATAATTTGCATAGTAACGAACTATCTCCTATCGACTATGTACTTACATACTCACAAGTCTCAATGCAAAAGTCCCCGCCCCTATTTGTTTTGCTTTCCTTTCTCATTTGTCCCTTAAGTTAATTTTACATCCATTGAATGATTAATAATAATTTTTTTTTTTTTTGCCCCTTGGTGTTTTTTTTTTTCGCTAAAGGTTCGGAGTTTACTACTGTCCTTCAACATATCCTTGTTTTATATATGTTTGACAGTTTATTCGAGAAGAAAAACAAAAGTAAAAAGCTACTATTGACTAGAGACTAGTCAGTATGAGGGAAAATTTATTGTTAGTAAACGTTTTCCATGTAGGTAGTGCCACTTAATAAATAGCCTCTAAAATATTGCCTTGTAGACTAAAACGGTCTAATTACATAAAAGCCTCTTTTTCTGAGGAACCATGATAGAATTTTAGTTGCTATTATGTAGACTATCATTTTAAAGTGTTTTACAGCACAAAAATATTTAAATCGTTGTCATTCACTTAAAAATGGATTTGATGGCCTTTTTTAAAGCCTTTTTTAGATTTATTTTATTTAATTTTATTTAAAAACATTTATTTTTACAATTGATTGAAAAAATCAAATTTTCCTTAAAGATATCACATGGAAGCCAAATACATTTCTCGTAGCAAATTTTCCACGGATATGAAAATATTAAATAAAGAGTTATTTCGTATAGTTTTGAAACTATATGGTAGATTTATTAAATTTTTGCATTAAAATTCAGATTCAACCTTTAAGGGGGGGGATGCAAGGGGGATAGGGGTGGGGACTTTTGGCTAGAGACTGGTTACTAAGGTAGTAACCTATGAGAGAAAAATCATTGTTATAGTAAACGTTATTTTATGTAGGTATAGTGCCACTTAACACATAGCCTGCAATAAGTTGCCTTGTAGACTGAAACGCTCTAATTGCATAAAAGTATCTTTTTCTGGGGAACTATGATATAATGTTAGGTGACATAATATATCAGTTTAAAGTGTTTTATAGCGCAAAAAATTTTAATCGTTATCATTCACTTTAAAATGTATTTGATAGTCTTTTTAAGCCGTTCTTTTTTAGTTTTATGTTATTTTATTTTCTTCAAAACCATTTATTTTTACTATTATTTGCATAAATCACATATCTCTTAAATATATCACATGGAAGCTAAATACATTTATTATAGCAAATTTTCCACGGAATCTGAAAATATTATATAAAAAGAGTTATCTCAAATGGTTTTGAAACTATGGTAGATTTACTAAAACTTTGCACTCAAATTCAAATGCAAACTTTAAGGGGGGGGGGGGGGTTGGGGGGAAAACGCAAGGGGGTAGGGGTGGGGACTTTTGGCTGGAGACATGTCTTGATGTTAGTAATCTATTGGGGGCAAAATCAAACTTTTACTAATTTTTTCCTCTATCGACTATTTTTGAGCACATGTTGACTGGACTATAATATGACAGGGCTAATAACAACGTTTCAACTATGCTGTATTTAAATTTACCTAGTTTGATTGAATTGTAGCTGATCAAACTTAAATATAAAAATAACTTATAATCATATTCAAATTCATGTTTTATAACAAACTATAATAAACTTGTTTACAAAATCCATAGTAAAAATGCAAATCATGCAGTTTATTGGATTATAAGAATATAATTATTTTTAAGATATTTCTTTGATATGGCTATTCAGGTTAGATGGAGATGCATTTAAGCTTTTCCCGTAAGCGTATGTCATCAAAAGCATATTTTAACCCAAGTTTAATCCAAGGCTTTAATGTTTTTATATTACAAAATATTTCACTGCAAAATAAACTACTATAGGTGGTAAAATATGGTGTACATTTTACCAATTATAAATAAAAAATATCCTACAGTCCCTTTAAATTAACCTTGTGTAATGTACCTTTTGTGGCTAAGTTGATTCTCCAGTAAAAAAATAAGAAGAAAAAAAGAGTAACGAAGAATAAAAGTAAAAAATACTGGTATATTTGCAAGTTAGTTAAATTTAAGTTTTTAAATTTGTAAATAATATCTTTCTTTTGACTATTAACGGGTAGTTTTCAACATTAAAGAAAGTTTAATTACATTCTTCAGTTTTTTAAATCACAGCAAATACTTGGTTTATTAGTTTTTATTTTTTATTATAATATTAAGTAAGAATATTTGTATTTCATTTTTGCTATTTTTTGTGGGATTTTTATTTAATTTATTTTTTCCTTTGGACATTATTTAAATGCAGATATTAATCAAATGTTGGCCCTACACAGACAGTTTCACAAAATTATTCGCGATTTGACCAAATACTTGGAGTTCAAGAAAGGGCATTCTCATTTCATCATTGAAAAAATCGATAATCCTTATTTACTGTAACATTAAACGACTTTAAAATTGAAACAGCAACAAAATAAAATCAATGTGAAAGAGAAAAAAGACGGTCCCGTTCATGAAAATCTTTGCAGTGTAAATCAGCACTGATTGAGACTCGACTCGCCGCCAATTGTTTGGGAAATCGGCTTTGGTAATGGTTTGATAGATTTACAATCCTACCATGCCTTTTTCTCTTTTGAACCTTATAACTTCAATTTATAATATAAAGTAATTCCCTAATTTATTAAAAATCCTCATCTCATAACACTTTGTAATTATCTATATAAAAAGTAAAGGTTATAAAATAATTTTCTTCCTTAAGTTAGGTTTTCCAGGCTAAGAGGTTACACACTAACTAAATTAATATTCTGTAATGTTCAGTAAGCCGAATTATGTTCATTTACGATTATGAATGCTTGGCGAAAAAATTATATTTAAAATTTGAAATACAACCTAAAATATACAGAAATAAAATCTGCCTATGTACTAAATTTAAGGTCACAGCTATATATGGTCAGTAACGTATACAACTTCAGAAGAAACAGCTTAGATAATCATGGTAACGTCTGATTTAATCGTGAGTATCAAACAGAAGGCAATTTTTCAATCCTTGGTTTTATTCAGATAAGTTATAACCAGCCTATGCTTTTAATTTACGTCAAATAAGCATTATAAAGCGCCTGTGTGTTGGGCATGGGATATGACAAGTTTCCAAGTACTCACTTCTAAAATAATTTCCAGTCCCAGCCAGTTACCTGCAACATAAAAAGTTATGATGGAATTAATTTAGCAGATCATTATTTCACTTTTACAACTGTCAATTCATATACACCTTTTTTAATCATAAAAGAATTTACAAACTAGAAGTTATAAATATTAATTTCTGAAATTGAAAGTTGTCATTTACTGAGTTTTTATAAGTAAAAACTTAGAAGTTATTGTTAAAGATATTTGAAGATTATCAGGATAATTGCTTGGCCAAATGTATTCTTATCTGAACTTCTTCCATGAACTTCTCTCTGTCTTATTCTTTAAATTTCTTTCTATCTCTAATTTTACAATATAATACATTTTTATACATCTTTTAACTAAAAAAAAACATAGAATCAGTTTTTGTATTAGTAATCATTTGTCATGAATTTTTTAACATATAAAAGTTTGAATATTTATAGCAAACCGCTGTCTTAATTTTTAGCATTGGGGATTTATTATTTTTTTACATCTATTATGCAATAATTGTTTTATTTGTCAAACAAAAATTTAACACCTGTAATTTTAGAAGAAAAACTTATGTAGTTTAATAAATCTCCATATGAATGGTTCCAATTTATAAAGGAGACAGTAAATGGTCGGATTAAAGGATCGAAGAGGAGGGAAATCCCCATACATGAGTGTTGGTGCCTCAGTGTATTGATGAAACCCGATTTCAATAGCGAAGGATGACTTTCGAAGGTAGATTCAGATCGACTTCAAACATTTAAGAGTACATTTTTTGCATTGAAACTTGTAGGCACTGTACAAAATGCAAGTTACTATTTTACAAAGTAAAATTAATTGACGAATACCAGAAATAGAGATTTTGTGTGAACTATTAGAAAAAAGATGGTTTTACTAAGTAATAATAATAATATAAGTTGTAAACATTGAAAATTACATATCCAGTCAAAAAACAATGAACGATTCAGCTGACGACTTCAAAAACAGACAAATGTTAGAAGAGAAGTAAGATAGTGAACAAAAAGTTCTGACAAAGGTTATGTTGTTATAGTAACGTACTGTTAATTCTCGTATACCATTTCCAATAGTTAATCAAATTAGTAAGAGCCTAATACCAATTTTAGTAATTATTCGGATCTTTGAAAATTTGCACTATTCATTGTATGAATTGTTTGTCTTATTTCATCATTGGCGTTTTTAAATTTTTATATCTTTACTTAGGGTTGTCCGTTCATCCCCATACATGTAGAGTGGAGCCTACTTACTCTTTGTAATTATTTTGTATCGAGTTAATTCGGATTAAACATAATGTTCAAACATGTTCATCATGTTGAACATAATCTGTGTTCAATGTTGAAAATCAACTTTCAAGACCGATGGATTTGATCAATTAATGAAGAGACAATTGAGTTGGTATTGACAATCAAATTTTGTATAAAGACCAAAACCAAGCGTTACCTCTTACCATCTTTAAAAATTTTTAAAGATTTAGAAAAAACTAATATACTTCTTCATTATACACTTTTTTATAGAACGTGACTAAGATCAGGACTAAACTATCTTAGATTGTTATAGATTATATACCGTACACCAAAGTATCACTGGAAACTACAGTAAGAGAGAAAGAAAATTTATTGATATTTGATGAACTGACAAAAATGCAATTCTTTCTCTTATTGCTCACTTTTTAAAGTTTGCAAAACGAAGAAATTTCAAGATTATCCAGCGGATTGCTTGGTAAAGATTAGCATTGTTATGCCGTCTCCTGTTAAACCTCCATCTCTTCTTATTTCGAGAGATTTTAAAGAGATACCTTGAAATGAGCCAAAAAATAAGAATTGACATTTCTAGAAGTAAAAGTTGATTTTCAAAATTCATGAATCATAGTATCTTTCTTTTTCCTCTTTTATTTCTAAGTAATTTATCACAAATCTATTAATGATGAGCTACATGAGAGCCACGATAGTTCATATATAAGCTAAAATAAAAAATAATATCTCAACCGTAGCACGCAGCACGCGATCGGGCCGGAGAGCTGACACTTTAATTTCAGGACACGCGATCGTGCTTCTTCCTCACATTATTATATTTTTTAGGATTACTCTTGATTTGAAATCTTAATGTTATAAAACTATTGAATCTGGAAATATAATCAAAATGGCATTACTATTTGAGGAACTATAAACACTGGATTTATATATTACAACTTTAAAGAACACAATCAATATCGTGTTATTTTTTGTTTTTGCACTCATCCTTATTACAAAATATGATTAAATAAATTTATTGGACTTAAAACATTTCTATATTTAATCTCACGTAGTAATAAACTTCAAATGGATATTTTTATGAACGTAAATTTTGTTAGCTCATTTTAAATAGTATTTTGTTATGATACAAGTACTTATGAAAGAAGTAATTATGAAGTATTTTATGAAAAAGCATTAAGTTGGTTACTGTACAACTAATTAAATTGGCCGTATTGAAAGTTAACTTTTATTAATAACAAATTACAAGCATGGTATTCTTTTTATTAACAAATTAAATTGAACGCCTCTTTTTATACTTCTTAGTTCTCAATAAAATAAGAATCTTAAACATAACGAAAACCGTCTTATTTATGTTAAACATAAACAAATATTTACTTTTCGTTATTGATCAATGAAGTAATTAAATTTATTTTAGTCATGATATTACACGTTGATTGATAAAGTGTGTACTAAAGGAGATTATAACTACGTATTTATTTTAGAATGAAAAATGTATTTGTAGTATCTTTTAATAAAGAAAGATGTATATTTTCTTATTCTCCGTGAAACATACGAAAGATAAGAAAACATTCGTTGAGTTCGAGCCAAGAGCAAATCTTGGGTTAACTGTTCCGCGTAAAACAATGAAATAAATTGCAAGATTATTTGGCAAGTTGCCCCTCCTGTTGTGTTTGCTTCTCTGCTGTGTCTTGGTTGGTGAAACCAATTGTAACTAAAAGATTTCCGCTAAATAAAGTAAAGCAAGCTTAGCATCATTTGCAGCTCTACTTGATGAATGAGGGTTTTATTAAACATGGATATGTATTAAAACACCCCCGTATCAGCACACCTGCTTACTAAGTGAACTACAATGGAATTATATTTTTTCAATTTCCCCATAGAAACCATGTGTTGAGTGCGTAGGTTTGCCACCATATGGGGTTTGTAAGCAAATATAAGTTAAACCCTTCCTAATTATTGTACATACCAAATTTTATCAAGATATATTCATAAATAAACAAGATAGGTTTTTTTTACTTTCCATAAGAATAACATAGGAAACATATTATTTGATTTTATCCTAACTATTTAAGCTAAGTTAAAACTTAAAATACTAAATTATTTTTATGAGCTCTTTTAAATGGTTTATGTTAAAATTGTTTTATTGAAAAAAATAAAGGCCTAAAAACGCCAAAACCCATTTTTTACCCATCTGTAGGCCCATAAAATGCCGTTCCAATGGCATGATTATTCTGCTTATCGAACTCGTTTAAGTAAATGCTAGTTCAGACTCTTGTACAAAATTTCATTAAAATCGGGGGTCCCGTTCAAAAGTTACGTAGGCCTATATATGTGTTTTACATATATCAATATGAACTAAAGGCGATTTTGGCTTCTGGGGATCATAAAACAAAAAAATATCATGGTCCTGGGCTTAGATCTTACCGTGACAACTACCGTAATAGCTCGTTCCCTATAGGGAAATTCGCTAAAAGACAGAACAACCATGGCTCATTAATTACAATGATATTATTATTTTCAAATATTTGTTTCAAGAAATGGAATTATATGGTACATAAAAAATATATTAACATTAAATAAAAAGCAATTTACATAAAAAGATCCAAATGAACAGGTACGTTTTAGCAAAAAACTAGATGAATTAAAGAAAGATTTAGGCCTAATGGCTTTTCGTAAAAAATTATGAATAAGTAAATTCAAAATTTAATTAAAAAAACTTTATATATTTTAAGACCACTGTCTTACATGGAAAAATATAAAATATGTAAAATATTGAAATGTGCGATTAAATTTAATTTTATGTTCTTGAGCTAACAAAATTTTACGGTTTTTCCAGTAGGGATTTTAACTATTTGAAACTAAATTGATCTCCAAAAGATAATTTTAAGACTACATAGGTATAACATGGATGAAGGTTAAACATAAAATTGAGTTATTTTAATAATATTGTAACTTTAGAGTGCAATACTGCGGCAAGAAATACCCGCACAGAAAATTAGTGTCAGTTTGGGCTTCACTCGTTACCAATTGTTAGGCAAATCGGCTTCGACAACTCATTTATTGTGAACTGCGCCATGCATTTTTTTATTCCATTCGTTTGTTACTCACATTATTTCTAACGCTACGAGTACAAATAACATAAAATACTAAGTCTTTTTTAACTTTGAAGGTAGCTCAACTAAGACATTTTTATAAAAGTTCTAGAATTTACTTCCTAACATATAGTTTGTATTAAAGTGTCATATTATTTTTATGTTCACTATTAGTAAATAGTTAATTGTAAGATATAAGAAAATATTGGCAAAATAGCGTAGAATTATGACCAATCCAAAATAGATTTATGCTTACAAGATAAGATGTCAGTTTCATTGTCTCAAAATCGGGTTTTGTTCACAAATTAATTGTTTTCCAAGATATAATAAAGTTTACTCACAAATATGAAATTAAAACATTTATTTTATTTATTTGTAAATAAATTTGAAGTAATTGTTTAATAAAAAAGTTATACTCATGTGACAAATTTAGATGAAATAATAAATTTAGAGCATTTGGACTTAGGAGAATCCTTGATTACTACGTTGTGAGTACTTCTTAAATTTAGTAACTTTTTTTTCTCAGCACTTTATGAGAAAAAGTACTAACTTTTAGTGAAAGGTTTTAGTGAATTTCCCTAAATAGGGAATACTCTATTAGTAGCAGCCATGGTAAGACTTAAGCCCGTGACCACGTTACGTTTTCATTTTGAGGTCCCCAGAAGCCATAAACACCATCCGTTCATTTTCATATTTGTCAATGGTACTGATAACTTTTGATAGACCCCTCCGATTTTGATGAAATTTGGTATGAATGTGTAAGACCAAGTCTGTTTTCATTAGCTTGCGAACCAGCATGATCGGGTTATGGAAACGGGATTTATTGGGTTTCAAAGGGGTGAAAAATATCTTTTTGGCATTTTTGGACCTCAATTTAAAAAAAAAATTAAACAACTTTAACTACAACAATGTGAAACAGCTTAAAAAACCAGTTTGGTGTTTTGAATTTTTACCTTAGCTTAACAGATTACGGATTTTAATATATTAAAAAAATATATATTACATTTTTTTTTAATGTAATGTACTACATTACATTCAAACAATATGATGATGGGAGTTTATTTTTAAACAGGCAAGGATTTACTGTAGTTCTAACTTCAATTGGAGTTCTTACTACCCAATGTCCTATGCATATTTAGTTAAATATGTTTTAATCATTCTAACAATATGATTTCCAACAGTTTTTTATATAAGTAAAGGCATTATAAGAAAGCTAACCTTGATTACAGTCCTTATTACTCTTTTACAAAGGTTTTTAAATATCTTCTAATGAACTAACAATGTTGCCCCTTAGACATTTTCTCCATTTACGCACCTTTAGCCCTAAAAATTAATTGTTATGATATATAATTTTATGGTTGCTTCCTTAATTGTATTTTTAGCTAGCAAATGTTGGATCCTGCTAAAAGAACATTTAATTTGTACGGTTTTATAGTAAGGTCTTCAAGCCACATACAATTTTACCATATTTTGTTGACCTATCCCCTTAATAGACCAATTTCTATAAAATATTTTGAATTGTTATAATTTTTTTTATAGCTCAAAAAGTTGGTAAAAACGGAAATAGATCATTTGTCATTTTTATACATTTTGTGATACTTAAAAGTACCTTTTTATTAGTAATATCTTTGTGGTACTACTTTTAATTGTTGTGTTTTCTTATTTAAAGTTCTGACGGATAAATTGTAGATCTTACTTGAGATCAGACTATAAGTTTAAATTAAAAAAGGAACTTGGCATATACCACACCAAATTTTAGACTAAGATTTATGAAGTGGTGTTCTCTGAATTTGAGCTTAGGTGATACAAATTACGTAACAATAATTGACAAGCTGTTGACTTTATCCTGTTGGTAATGGTTTTAACAAAATTTCAATTTCTTAAAGTTGTACTAATGGGCAGTAGTGAATTATATTGTAAACTGGTTAAATGCAATACAAAAATAGCAATTTGGGTTTTTAGTGAATTTGTTTGGATAACTTTGTTCCCATTATTTTCTGTCGTTCCTCTACTCAGTAGCATTGTAGTCCATTTTAAATAGATATTGGGATTGTTGTAATATCAAGACATATTTTATTTTAATGAATAAATTAACTACTGGAGTACTTGGACACTTTGAATTCTGATCTGAATTTGAATTTGATTTTTTATAATATAATTAACTATGTCATAATTAAAAGTAATAAAAAATTAATAAACCCGCTAAGTGATACAATACCGCTAAGTGATACCCACAAGTGATACAATCAGAACTTAGTTAAATAAATTTAAAATACTTTCTTTGTTTAGTTCTAGTTGTCAAACTTATCGATATGAGAATTAGCAAGTAAAATTTAAAACATTATGAAATTGGTTTGAGCTCTAGTGTTAAATATTAACATTAATTGAGTAAATCTTTATACAAGATCAACGTCATCCTTAGTTGATAAATATTTTAAATTTTTTTGGCTACTTTGTTGGACAGTTGAACTAATGAACACTATTGGACTATATTATCCACCGATGAGTGAATCGCATGATGGTTCCACTATAATATGTGTATTATTTTTAGAGTGTATTATAAAAAGTATGCAATACACTTAACTCATATGGTGCCGAGAAGCTACAAATAACTTATTCAGTTTATTCATATAAGTAACATCAACACTTACTTCACCATATTATGGTAAAATGTTGATCCAAAACTAAAATAACTTTTAAGCTTTAATATTTTGCATGCCTCTCTCAAGTCAAATTTGTACGACATTTTATCACTTTTTGTTAAGAGATAACGTTCTATTATGAGTTCAAGTAACCAAAAGGTTTTTCTTATAAGCAATAGGAATTTGAAACAAGTTGTTAATAGACCTTTCTTAACTTATTTCCCTTATATCACAACAGTGAAACTCCAGTGTGCCAATGACTTTTTTCCATACAGAAACAAACCCACTAACAATCAAAAAAGGTTGTAATGATATTTCTTTTTCTTGTGATTGTTTTCCTACTTTAAATTTTGGCTTTCAAACGGGTGATAACGTGGGAGAAACAGTGTCCTTTAACAAACACATCTTGTAACGAACCACAAATTTGGACATTAAACAATTTAATGTATCTCAAACTGCTTAACCTCAAGACCAATTTTATGATTTGAACTTTTTTCTGTATCCTGTTTAACACTTGAAACTGTTATTGATTATTACATGTTATTACATGATTTAAACAAGTCTATTGAATTAATAAGATTATATCAACTAAGATTATCATGTAATGCCGAATCAAAACTGATTGCTTACTTTCAAAATGAGTTCATTCTCTCCAACAAAATAGCATCGGAAAATATGTTGATTTACCCTTAAGGTGTTATGAAGAACAAGTTAAGTATAATAGCAAGAAACCCCTATTATTAGGTACTTCTATTTAGGAGGCCTATCGTATGCAATATGTTTTTTTTTTATTATTTGCAAACATATAATAAAGAAACAGGTGGAGTAATTAATACGCATTATAATATTCATAAAAGACTAAGAAATAGATTAAGTCTGGAAAACAAGGGCTAATTCTCACACACACAATAACACAATCCTGCACACTCTAACACCTAGAGGCATACAATAAACCATTCAATGTCATTCAATTATGTTTATCCGTATTGCAAATTAATTCTGACATTTTTGTATTTTCATTAAGCTTTTACATCAAGCTTATTATTATATTTAAAACTTACACTGGTGGATACAACGTTTTAGTTAAAGAGTTTAAATACAATAGTTTTATTAAAAATTTCAAGTTTGGTATGTTATTAGTTTTAAATATTTAGATAATATTGATTATATTACATATTGAACATACCCTGATAACACCTTACAGTTAATATTGGTATATAAATTGTGGTAAAGATGGTTATTAAGAGATTAATTTCAAAGAAAACACTAATGTCTGTGTATTTTGAAGATCCGTCAATGATAATCACTTTGAATACTAAATTATTTCACTATATGTAGCTCTTAGTAAAATATCTTAATGCAGATGAGCTACAATACTGTAACTATTAGTTATTTTATTTTCAGAATTAAGTTTAACGAGAATAAATCTGATACTTTAAAGAAAAG
The DNA here is from genome assembly GCA_030545055.2 of Neoaliturus tenellus. NCBI lineage: Eukaryota > Metazoa > Arthropoda > Insecta > Hemiptera > Cicadellidae > Neoaliturus > Neoaliturus tenellus. The sequence goes on along the minus strand of JAQYXR010000532.1, from coordinate 55,932 downwards.
AATGAAGCCAATTAAAGTAAAAGTGGAGATAGATTAATTGAAAAAAGTGACTCTCTAGAGAGGGAATTTGAATACACTTAACGAAGCATATCTGTGACAGATGATTCTGATTATGCCTTTGATTACTTTAGACTTTCCCTATTTAATTAAAATAATACGCATGTATATTTTAGTTTTGGTTGGATAAGATCATTTTTATATGTTGCTTATAATAAATTCAATCTAATGATAATTGTTTTAAACAAATAATACTAAGCAATATTACGAAATTGTTAATGAAAATGTTAAGTTTGTAAGACAAAATTATATTGACATAAATATTGTACAGTAACAAAGTTCACATTTTAGTTTATAATTTAAACTACTTAATAACAGTTTTGATCACACTCAAACAAATCATCGATTACAATTAAAATTATTGTATAACTGTGCTGTACCATGTGACAATTTGTTTGTCACTTAAAACAAAAGTTTGTTTAATCGTGTTTCCATGTAAACTACATTAATTTGCGCATAGAAAACAGCCACTTTTGGACCTGTTAACAAAAACTACTATCAATATATATTTTGTCGGATTATTTGTTTAATGTCTTTGCAATTGGATAATAAAAATCATATAGACTTCTGAATAATTTTTATCCTAATTGTTTTATTATAAAAAAATTATGTATTATTTTAAGAGTAAATTATTGTTGTGAGGGTTGTAGTACTGTCTTAAGTTTTTGTAAAAAAAGTTTTCTATCTATGCGGTTTTTTGTGGCTATACCTATGGAAAGTAGTGTAGAAATTTCAATTTGGAGGGGACTTTTTATTCTGTTATTCTAACGAGGATTATACTTTGTTGAGTCAATAACAATCGTGTCTAAATAGACTCTAAAACATTACTATGGAGGAAACACACATTTATGGCACTTTGTTTATCGAATTTTAATTGATGGCGTCCGATACCTTCCTACAGTTCTATCATTTACTTATCTCTGAAGTTTTTCTATTATTTATTGTTACATGTGAAACTAATTAGAACTAAAATTACTACACAGTTAAAAAGATTTGAAAAATATTTAACATACTATATTGACAAATAATTTAAATACATTTAAATATAAAAACAAATATTTGTACATGCTTCTGTTGGGTAGACTGTATTTGTAAGCTAGACAGAACCAGTCCTAAGTAAACATTGCGTCTGCCGAACCTAGGAATAACCCCAGTTCACAGGCAAACAATGACCATATTCTAACGACAAACGTCTGTATGTAAATTTAGTACTTCAAGTAATGATTTCTAAAGTATATATATATTGTGTTTAAAAACTAAACACTGACTGATCATCACATACTCGAATTTTGACCTTTGGCATTGGTTTCCGTGTAGTTCTTACAATTACGATCTATTTTACAACATGTAAATACATATTTTATTTAATTTAAAAATGTTATATTAACATTTTTTTTATAAACACCTTTAATCAACAAACTAAATTGTTTTTATTTTTTATTTATTTAACAAAATCCAGCCTTTCAAGCAAAGACAGATAACTTCTCTCCTAGGATTAGAATTAAAAGATCGGCACTAGTTATAGTTTTTAATTGACGAAAAGGTTAAATAATGGGTACCCAATAAATAACTTTTTATTAGCTTACAAATCTTTAAAGAGCCAAAACTGTGGAGAAGTGTAGCTTTTTAAATACTTGGTTCAACGAATTTTAGAACAGCATTTCTTTTAAATACCAGAACAATATTAATAAAATTTTAACACTTTATTTTAGACAAATAAGAACAGTAAGCTACTTTTAACCACCGAAGTAAACAAAAAACGTTTCACTCTTTTTACAGCGATGTATAAAATATTGCTGAAGTTGGCGGTAATAAACCACGGAGCTTTATGTAGTCGCAGCTTGTATAAAGCTCCAGTTCATTGTTCATAAAGTGTACATCTACTCGTGAATTCACTTTTGTCAACTAATGCGCATAACACAGATAAAAACGAACTTGCCGTAATACTTATTTACTGATTGCATGATGACGATAAAAAAATAATGATTTCCCAAGTAAGATAGATCTAGATAAAATTTTTATATTAGTTAAAAATAACAAATAACATTATGCATTGCTCATAACGAAATAACTTATAGGTTATGTATGATTTAAAGTATTTTTGAAAGTTTATCTACCTGTCTCTATATAAATTCTATTTTGTTTCCATGTTTCTAAAAATCGTAGAATTTGTATTTTTAACGTTGTGTATAAACTGGCATATTAGTTATCATATTAATTTCCGCCTGCCTGTAACGCTTCTAAATCATGCTGTGGCAACAAAGTCGTTTTAATATTTAATTTGTTTAAGGTTAGTAGAGTGTCGAGATGAAACTTAGTAGTATCAGAACCAGTACTACTTTATTTTTTGCAATGTCATAATGGCCAAATTAAATTGAATGCCAATTGACTTTTAAAACAGATTACGTTAAACATTGTTTAAACAATCTATTACTTGCCATTAGAGTTTTGCTCTTGAGTACGACAGTAAGATAGTGTTGAAATCCTAATACAAAAAGTATTACGAGCGAATTCAATTGGTAAATTGTGTCAATTGAAATAAAAATGTACCTATTGATTACATCAATTTTTTACATTCATTAAAGTAATAAATTCACCAAATAACTAGACCAATACAAATTGGGTGTTTGGTAGTCAGTGTCAAAATTTTTAAGGTGTCATTGTGCATGTAAAATGTAACAAGAAAACGCAATTTAGGCAATTATATCTCGCTCCACTTTCCATCAACAGTCATTTTTCAACTTTTTGAAATTGCTTGACACTCCTCGAAAAAATTTCGTTTTTTTCATCATTTACTAAACTTATTAGCACCTTTATGACATGAATGTACACACAATTTTCTTTTAGAATAAGTGCAGTTTCCCCAAATTAAGTCTTCTTAAAGCCATATAAAATCTACTAGAAAAGAAAATTTTGGAAAAGTGAGAGAAAAGGCACTATAACTTGCTGAAGAATACTTTATGATAAAAACTGTCAATTTTCACCAAATCTTCCCCACATTCTACGCTTTAAAATGATATACTATAAGTGACCTTTCCTATATGGCCACTTTAATTGCTAAGGGGAAGGAATTGCATTAAACATAATTTTGACCAGTTTTTTATGAAATATTACCAATTCAACCTAGAGAGTCTTCAACAAACTTCATTCAAGGGTCGTATTTAATGTATTCTTAAAGAAAAATCCTTGAAATTTAAAGATGTCACAAACCACACGTTTAAGGTAGAATATATCTGAATATAATTGCACAGAGTTTATGTTATATGATTTTAATTGAAAGTTTAATTACCTGCCATTTCCGACTCGATCAACCATTTAAAGTGTGGTTAGCTGCATTAATCTCTGCCAAAAAAGTCCTTTAATTTGATTTACATATCAATCTATGCTAATATTTAAGACTTTGGACTGAATCCTATGAACTGTCCCTCAGAGTACCCATCCTGAAGGTTGTGGCACAGATAAGTATATTATCATTAATGACGATCTGTGGAAGTTGGTATATTTATCTGATGTGGTTTAAAAGTTATTAAATGAGTTCCGGATTTAATTGTCACCCTGTTTAATGTGTGATCATTTCCAACAATGATAATTATTTAATGAAAAATTTGTCAATAATTATGTTTAACGCCGATTGTCGGCTCTTAGGCAAATAGGAACTTCCACTTGTAGCACATCATTTTATAGTGCCATTTTTCTTCATTTTCCAAAATTTTGTATACAGGTATAATTTACAAAGCTTTAAGAGGGCTTAATTGGAACAAAGTGCACTTGTTCTAATAGGGAATTTTGTGTACTTTCTAAAAGTGCAAATAAAGTTGCTAATTGGTAGTAAAAATGAGAATTTGTTGAGAATGGGGAATGTTGAGAAACTTCAAAAGGTCGAAAAATTACTGTTACTGGAAAATGGAGTGAGATATAATTGTTTAATAATTGCGTATTCTTGTTGAATTTAACGTGTATCCTGACAACTTAAAAATTTTGACTCTGACTACCAAACACCCTGTATAGTGTTTACCTGTGTAGAAGCTAGCGGATAACTAATTTATAATTTTTTGTTTCTCATTATAAAATTAATTGTTTAGTATTTATAATACTTGTTTTGTTTACTTGCATTAATAATAGGATTACGTGATCCATACAGTGAAGCAACTAAACCAAAGTAAGGTTACAAATAAAAACCCAATTATTATCCAGCTTATAACACATCTAAATTTCACTATTAACAACACGATAAAAAAGACGATATTTTAAGCAAAATTTGTAACAATCTGGTAGGTTCTCTTACGCAGATTCATCGATCCATAGTCATAATTCTTGGCTTATATATAATATCACAATGAAAGTGCATTGTAAAAGTTGCATTTCAACTTTGTTTTGTTCTCTTGAACTTGTGCGTTAGGACCTACACTGACTAGATTGTCCTTGCTATCGCGTTATAGCCCTAAACTAGTAAGTAGATAATAGTTGAATATAATTATGTATAAAAAAATGCCAATAAGATTTATAAACATGGCCCACGGGTCTGTTAGATTTATTATTCAAAAGAGGAATAATTATAGCCTTGAAACTCGTAAATTAGCTCTTTAAATTCTCTCTAAACGTTTCAGCTGTGCCCTTTGAGGAAATTCTTTCGTAAATACACATAGAACCTTTACATAAAAAAATATAGATAAAAATAATTCATGTAGAAGTGACTGATGCATCATCAAGGTGACGGTGACTATGTGTGTGATGAGCAAGCAAGTGTACCTCATCAGCAGAGACGCACGGCTCCCTTCCATCACTTGATGATTGCGACCTTCCAAGTCTCCGTAGTTGTATATCATTACCGGGTTTCGCTTTCCTTGCCACCTCTTGCAATAGATAATTCGCTCAAGTACAAGTCGGAGAATCAGTAGTCGTAATGCAATGTCTAGATGTCACCATCATTGATATTAAAACTTTTTAGAATTAAGTTATAATTCTTTTTTGGTTTATGAGTTGTACTCTTATTAGTTCATAAACTAATTAGATTAATCTTCCCTATTGCTAAGCAATATTAATAAACATTAAACAATCTGGAATTCGGGTTTTATCCATGTTAATAAAAGAATTTAGAAGAAGGGAAACTTGCAAAAACAAATCATGTGTGATTATGCTGAATATTATTTATTTGAAATGCTTCTTAGTTAAATATATTTCCAAGATAAAATATAATATTTATTACGTTAATGATAAATTCTCAAATAAAACAACTTTTTTTTAACTACAACCTGATAAATTCACTGATATTATTTATGAAGAAAGTTATTCTGTCTATTGACACGTATAGACGATATTCATGTTTTTCTCCAAATATTTCGGGTCACAAACTATGACAGTCATACCAAAGGGAGCGCAACGGTGGAGACCGGATATTCAAGTCGATGTTTGTATTCGATGTAGCGATGTGACAGAAAGCGTTCTTTACGTTCTGTATACCCTTCACAAGAGGATAAATGCATATGAGACTCAGGTATTTTTACCATGTTTGTGTGTTTATCCAAACCTTGTATTATTACTTGATTTACATTGAAGGATATTTATCAAATAAAAAGTAATTTACAAATTGATAATGGGTAAGTACAATTTAAAATAATTTTAAAAGAGATTGATGATTCAAAGTTTGGTTCTTCCTTAACAAAAGAATATTCGGTTGCTAAATTATTTGTAAGATTTTAATTGAAATACCAGATCTGTAGTTCATAATTACATCAGTTATTATGACCTTGGTTCGAAAATATTATAAAATAAACGTCATGATTTATAATTAAAATGATTTTATTAGTGTAATTTAACACGTGTAGCTTGTAAGCTACAATGTAGGTATATTTCATTCTGGAAACACATCCAGAAATTTGAGGTATCAGTATAGCTTTTTATTCTTTTGTATTAAGATAATGAATTTAAGCTTGTTATGAGATGTTTAGCATAGAGAGCAAGCGACACCCTGCCAATGATAAATGGGCGAGGTAAATTGAGAACGCATGAGGTTATTTATGCTCTCACTTCTCTGAGCATTTCTAAATTATACGGTTAGTTTAACCTTTTCTAACAAAAACGAATTTATTTCATAGTATATTTTATTACAAAAATCCTGGTCTTAGAGCATAGTAGTAAATATGTTTATTTTTATCTAAAAACCTGCTCTCCACACCTTAAATATTAGTTTATTTATACGGATTTCTATGTTGGAAAATATGAACTCATGGAATTTCCGAAAAAATGTTAACATTTCTCTTCAAATCTAGTTGAAAATGGTGTTGATGTGAAAATAAATTAAGAAATTTTTTGAGAAGTTCACTGGTACCTCGAGATGTGTTGTAAAGAAACAATCTATTAATAAAAAAAATACCATCCTTGTGATAAGTACATACAGAAATTTGATCAAATTACTAAAGTAAATAATCAAAGTTGAAATGTTTGTTTTTCCATTTGAAATGATTTTAAATGCTAAATAGTTTATATATTTTCTATTTTTAAAACATTTTAAATTAAATAAAAATTGTTGAACCAATTTACCCAACATGTGAATACCAATTCTCACTTTTGGAAACGTCAATTAAATTATTTTAATTTTAATTTGTCAAAAACGAAACTAATAAATACAAATTGAGATAAATATTTGAAATTTTATTATTTACGGAAGTTTTTTGTAGACAAACAAATTTCGTAAACAGTTCTGACCTTTCCAGTATGATGAACAAAAAAACGTAATAACAGTTAAATAAAATAAAAGCGATAAAAATATATAATGAGGGCTTACAAATTCAATCATGAGAGGTTTGATTTCTCTTATGTAAAGATTAATGAGGATTCTAAAAGTTGTGGTAACTTATATTGGAAAGATATTTTATATTTAGTTTAATTACCTCAACCTTGACGGATTTCACACATTCATTCTCAAATATTGTCAATTTACTTTTTATTCCCTAAATGTTAGAGTTTTGTAAGTGGTGTGGGGTTTTGTAAACTCATAGTAAATACTTAGTTGGGAATTCAATTAACTTCTCACAACACTTATAACCCGTAACTCTCTATTATGTTGTACTTAAGAAATTAGTAATTTTATCAACAGTTTTGAATAGTGCAACATGAACACAACCATATCCTTGCTATAAAATCATCGCTTCAGTTCTATAAAGATGCACCTAATAATTTTATTAGGTACCTAAGAAACGTACGAACCAACTTATTATAAAATATTATTCAAAGTATAGTTTGTAAATTAAGAATGGAAACCAAGTTTTTTATGTTAAAACTAATAGGGAATGTTGGCTTAATGGTTTTTAAATTTCAAATAAAAATATTTGATTACATGTATGTTCTTATGTTTGTAAGAAAAATAGTTTGTTTTTGTCAGAGGGTTAACAGCTGTAGCTTTGAACGTTAATTGACGAGAAAAAAAAAATAAATAATAATAATAAAACCGGAATGTCGTACAAATTTAACAATTTTATTTTATTTGGTTATTGTATAACTTCCAAGTATCAATGAAAATGCCATGAAAACAATCCAAAATAAATTTGAAGTATGTATATTTCTGTTTAGAGTAGAGGAAAATATGAAAACAAATGAATTTTCAGAGTTGCTCTTTTCATGATTTATAAATGAAATCATTTAATAACTTTGTAATGCATAAATTTAAAATACAACTTACTTTATATCTTATATAACTTCAATCTTTAACTGTAGATAAATGGTTTGTATTGTGTTTTCCAGACGAAGATCGTGTTGGCCAATTACCGTACACTATATTTTAGTTTAAATTAGTACCTTAAAATTTAAATAAAATTAAAAGTAAGACAAAACCTTCAATACTTGTGTTTCTTTGGAGAAGCTGTATTTATATAAGCTGTTTATTTAATTTAAATGTCTTAATAAAAAAAAGTAATAAAAGCAACGGTAGTCTAAATTAATTTTCATTTTATCTCACTATACTATTGAACACTAATACGATATATATATCTAAGTATCTATTAACTCATTTGGTATAAGACAGAATAAATATTTTTTATATACATTTGTCCGGCCCTGTGGCATGTAGTTATACACACACATATATATATTTTAAAGTCACGCCGATCAATTAGCATATTACTATAAACTCCCTTTCAAAAGAAAACTAATTGAGCAAACTAGACTTCAAAGGGATAATCAGTAAAATATTCAAGACGATCAAACTTTGCTTTAAAATCAAATCGAGATATTAAAAAGATGCTATGAATACTTATGAAAAATCGGGTTTATTAAACCATTTAAGGTTGGATGGGTTTGCGGTAAATTGCTCCGTCAGTAAAACTCTTTTAATTGATGTTTCACCAAAGCATAATAATATGCATTTTGTTTTAAGACTTTCACTAAGGAACGTCCCCAGAGGAAGTCTTGACGAATATTTTTAACATTGAGAATAGTATGTAGGCTACATAGATTTTAAGGCTCCGTTCTACCCTTGGCGCGCCACCCAATTGTCATCTCCTGCTACATTCAGCGTAAAGCTATAAATAAATTCAAATCAAATCGAATAAAAAATTCCTTTATTACGATGAACTTGTACAAACAAGCAATGGATGCGTCATACAATTGAAATTGGAATAGCATAATACCGTTAAATAAATGAATTAAGGTAAACTAAAAATAAAATAAACTAACACAAGTTATCTTACTTAGTTAACTGTACATAAATTGAAAACTTAACAGACTGACTTGAGAACTTGTCTAAGATGGTGCAAATTTATCACAAAACTCCTGCAGAGAGTAAAAAGCATTCTTAGTGAGGTAGGCCTTAAGTTTTACTTTAAAATTTTTGAGTTCATGTATTTCTTTAATTTCATTTGGAAAAAACTTGAATAAGTGCCTTCCTGCTGGAAAAGGTAATTTTCCATGCATTTATAATCTATGAAAGTCTATTGTTTGTAGTCGGTGCCTAGTGTAATAAGAATGTTGGGGTGTTTGGTGTAAGGACAAATTTTGTTTTTTGTAATATTCAAGCGATTGTTAAATTTAAATTGTTATATTAAAGAAGAAGAAGGGCACGGATTTTCCCTGGTGCACTTGTGTAATTATTTCATCAAAACTAAAAGAAAACTTCAGTTAAAAATTGAGAAAAATGGATGGTATTAGACAGTTAAAACTGAAATTAGAAATTGTATTTAAAAATTCTAAAAAAACAGAAGACGAGATCAGTCTTCCTAGTTTTAGTAAAAAAAGAGTCAATCTTTACGTCAATTGGTTAATTTTAAAACACTATTCTCGTAACCCTCTGTAGCTATAAAACTCGCCACTAGAGAACAAACATATGAACAAACATATTTTAGACGGTTATAACTGAATTTTTTTTAAATAATTCTAAAAACACAGAAGACGAGATCCGTCCTTCTACTTTTATAAAAAGTTAAGGGTCAACCTCTATTTTAATTAGTTGATTTAAAAACGCGATTATAGCAAACCTCTGCAGCCATCAAACTCGCCTCGTGCTACCACCGCGAGGGGGCATTCAGTAATGCCGTGAGTAGATTTCGGGCTCAGGTAGAGCCTTAACATACTTCGAAAATTGCCGAAAACTTGTAGTTAAAGGGTTAAAAAAGTTTTTGCTTTATTGATTTGTCTATATGATTTTAATGAAAGGTTTATCTGTCGTTTTTTTAAAGATTTTCCATTTGCATTCCAGTTTGTGGCATTGGTTTTATTTTTAACTCTTAAAAATTTGATACTTGATAGTTTTAGTATTTAAAAAAGCTTACCCTTCACCACAACTGAACTGTCTTTAAAGGTTTGACAAAATTAAAGTGCAAAATACTCAGTAACTTTTTTTCTCATTGCTACAAAGAGATTTTTTATATCTAAAATTATTATAATAATATATAACTAGTTATTAAATAAATAAGGTAATAAATAAATACAATTAATTAAATAAAATGCTAATTAATTCCAAAAATCCAAATTCTCAAATTTTCAATACTTAATTTACTCACTGTATATTTTTATGATGGATGCAAATGAACTGTTATGTAAATTATGTTGATAAATTTGTCGAAATTGTATTAATATAATTCATAAATATGATTCTTTAAAGAATCTCATATAAGTAAATATTTTGTGAAATCAAATCCATCTGAAACCAAATTGCATTAAAAATTGTTTCTTGGTGTAGTTGCGAAACGGACTTTCAGAATTAAAATTGCAACCTGCATCTTGGTTTTTTAAAAATTATAAACTAAACCTAGAATAGAAGACAAAAAAGTCCTCAATTAGGATCTAAAAAACCACGAAAAAACGTATCTAAAGCTAAGTGCAGTTGGTACCATGAGATGATTTAAACTAGCTATCTGTAGAATTCAAGATCTCGTTTCTGTAAAGTTAATATATATATATTTTTTTTTATAAAAGTACAAATAGTATCTACTTAAAGTAAACTGTATCTCTAAAGTAAATTTTATCTCAGAGTGTAATATTGTATTTTTCTAATAAATATTATATAAAATTGTATGTAGCCTGATGATATCGATCTGATGACAAGTCAGTGTTGAGTATAATGCTACACAAGCGTTGTTTAGAGTAAGGTGATGATTTTTGTTTAACGTGCCCACAAACGAAGTACATGTGATTTATGTAATCTAACATTATGGCGTGTGGCATGTGCTGACCAATTGTTTAGCGCAACAAAGAATTGTAGTGTCCGATTAAAACAACAGCTGAGCAATTGAAAAAAAACTCAGTGATGTTTATGCTGCACACCGTATTCACATTGTTTTGATCACTCTGAGTGGGCTAAAATCCATAATTAATTGTAACGTTTCAAGCGTTTTTAATTTCATTGGCTGTGTACTGAAACTTTATATATGCATTATAACCAGTAATTGATTAGTTGGTAACATGTGGGACCAAGTCACTTGAGAGCTTTGTGGTCCATCCCGTTGCCAAGTTGTAGGCCTACAGACCGTGGCGCTTCCTATTATATAGTTCACACCTTCCAAACTTTATAGTTTAAAATTATCTAGGCAATAGAAAACCCGAGTCGCTTTATCAATCTCTTATGGATGCCTATAAGACTTATAAAAGATCCATGAGTAGTAATGCCGGTCACTTGAGTTCTAACATGGGCTCTTATGGGGAGTAGGGTTCCCGAGGATCGGGCACAAAAAACGGCGTGCGCATGCGCCAATTTTTTTCTGTGACGTCATGGTGACGTCACCAAGATGGCGGCGTCTTTTTTCTGTGACGTCAGCTGTTTTTTTTGTCACGTCATGGCGGCGCTCTTTTTTTGTGACGTCATCAAGATGGCGGCTCCCGCCAATTTGACGCCAGCTGTTTTTTCTGTGACGTCATGGCGGCGTCTTTTTTGTGACATGATGGCGGCGTTTGCGCCAATTTTGCCTAATTTTCGCGCCAATCGTCAGCCGTCAACTATATAAAGTGTACACAATACTATATAAAGTTTAGAATATGTAAAATGATGTACAACACCCAAATAAAGTGCATATTATACTATATAAAGTGAAAAACATGAAAATTTTGGCTTAAAAATCTAAAAAAACGCAAATATCTCGAAAACGGTGTGTCCTAGGGGTCCGGGGACCTCAAAAAACCACCTTCTACGAAGTAGAGGTGCCCCTGGGGGGTAGGTACCCTAAAATAACAAAATTAACCAAAATGTTGCGGGTTGCATTCAAAAAATGAAGGGGCAAAACTTTGAAAAATCATATCTTAGGAATGGCTTCATGTATCAACTTCATACTTGGTATGTGTGTACACTTTGTTGGTATTTAAAAATGCATGGCACAAGGTATCCAAAAAATGAAGGCGCAAAAAAGTTTTATTTTTTATCTTGAGAATGGCACTACGGATTTTCTTTAAACTTGGTATGTGTATATGGGTAGTGTTAGTATGTAATAAAATGCTAAGCATCACTTCCCAGATTCAAGGTCACAACTGTGAAAAATAAAAAAAAAATACAACTATTAATTTTCTATCCCCCGCTGGTGTATGACTGTTCCTTTGAGTCTCTAAGTATTTGTCTAAGAAGAGTGTAGTGGTCAAGGTCAGACATATTAAAAAATAAAAAAACATCTTAAAATAACATACAGAGGCCTACAGGCCTGCTGGCGCAGGGCTCTACCTTCTCAATAGCAGATCAATACTTAGGAGGCAGTATAGTGTTATGGTATTATCTTAAAGAAAAATCCTTATATTTCTAAGACAGAGGGTGAGCAGTCTTTATAAGTTAGCAGATACTAGTACAATCTTATTGAAGGGAAATACATAGCAGTTTATAATGTAACTCAGCTGGTCTTGCGTAACATAACCTCACTTTTGATTGTACTTTTACTGTACATATAGTAATACCAATCCCTAGTGAGCCTCTATAAAACCAGAGCTATCAGCTCTACTGCTTCAGTGTCTTTCCAGACGTGGTACTGTACAGACGTGTGTGTAACATAACCTCACTTTTTATTGTACTTTTACTGTACATATAGTAATACCAGAGTGAGTCCCTAGTGAGCCACTATAAAACCAGAGCTATTAGCTCTATTGCTTCAGTGTCTTTCCAGACGTGATACTGTACAGACGTGTGTGTAACATAACCTCACTTTTTATTGTACTTTTACTGTACATATAGTAATACCAGAGTGAGTCCATAGTGAGTCTCTATAAAACTAGAGCTATCAGTTCTATTGCTTTAGTGTCTTTCCAGACGTGGTACTGTACAGACGTGCGTGTAACATAACCTCACTTTTTATTGTACTTTTACTGTACATATAGTAATACCAGAGTGAGTCCATAGTGAGTCTCTATAAAACTAGAGCTATCAGTTCTATTGCTTTAGTGTCTTTCCAGACGTGGTACTGTACAGACGTGCGTGTAACATAACCTCACTTTTTATTGTACTTTTACTGTACATATAGTAATACCAGAGTGAGTCCATAGTGAGTCTCTATAAAACTAGAGCTATCAGTTCTATTGCTTTAGTGTCTTTCCAGACGTGGTACTGTACAGACGTGCGTGTAACATAACCTCACTTTTTATTGTACTTTTACTGTACATATAGTAATACCAGAGTGAGTCCATAGTGAGTCTCTATAAAACTAGAGCTATCAGTTTTATTGCTTCAGTGTCTTTCCAGACGTGGTACTGTACAGACGTGCGTGTAACATAACCTCACTTTTTATTGTACTTTTACTGTACATATAGTAATACCAGAGTGAGTCCATAGTGAGTCTCTATAAAACTAGAGCTATCAGTTTTATTGCTTCAGTGTCTTTCCAGACGTGGTACTGTACAGACGTGCGTGTAACATAACCTCACTTTTTATTGTACTTTTACTGTACATATAGTAATACCAGAGTGAGTCCATAGTGAGTCTCTATAAAACCAGAGCTATCAGTTTTATTGCTTCAGTGTCTTTCCAGACGTGGTACTGTTCAGACGTGCGTGTAACATAACCTCACTTTTTATTGTACTTTTACTGTACATATAGTAATACCAGAGCGAGTCCTTAGTGAGTCTCTATAAAACCTGGGCTATCAGCTCTATTGCTTCAGTGTCTTTCCAGACGTGATACTGTACAGACGTGCCGGTCTTGCGTAACATAATCTTATACTACACTTGCACTCTAGCAATATATCAGTAAATTCAAAGTCCCTAGTGAGCCTTTATAAAATCATAGCTATCAGCTCTATCGGTTTAGTTTGGTTCCAGACGTGATACTGTACACACGTGTCGGTCTTGCGTAACATAACCTCACTTTTGATTGTACTTTTACTGTACATATAGTAATACCAGAGTGGTCCCTTAGTGATTTTTTATAAAGTTATAGTTATCAGCTCTATTGCTTTAGTCTCAGACGTGGTACTGTACAGACGTGCGGGTAACATAACCTCAATTTTACTATAAAAATCCCAATTTCTCTTCATAATAAGCTTAGTATTTTTATAAAAATGGAATCGTCTTCTAAAATGGGTTCTCAAAATATGACTGAACCAATCCATTTTATTAGCGAAGACCAGTGGTACATAAAAAAATTCAGGTTGTATGGTCTTAAAACCATTTTTAAGTTTACAAACCCCCCAGCTGGAACGTCCGAATTTGAATGGCTTAGACAAGGTTTTGCTCAAATAGTTGAGAGAGCGAAATCCGAATGCCATCCTAATGATTACCTAGGCTTTACATTAGATAGCATAAATTTGAAAACAAAAGAGTCAGGGTATGTAGTTCCACGTCCAGCTTCTGAAGTTAACAGTGATGTCCTTTGGAGTGTGTTTGGAGGTATTGTTCAATCTAACTCTGAAAATATCAAATCAACTGACACGTTTAGAGTTGATGTGGTGAGAGTCAACGTGCCTGTAGGTCGTGGTAGAAAACGCCCTGGATTCTATAACACCTTTGAAGAAGAGTGTAAGGCGAGGCAGGGGATCGTTGTCATAAAAAACAAAGATAACTTGTGTCTTCCCAGGGCTTTGGTAGTGGCAAAAGCGTATGCGAAGAATGATCCCCAAACCTATGCTATTCGACTGGATAAGGGGCTGAGACAAACACTTAGAGCTAAAAAACTAATAGCAAAGGCGAGAGTAGAGATCCCAGAGGAAGGCGCGGGCATTCCTGAGCTTGAGAAGCTTCAGGCTCATCTTAAAAAGTACAGAATAACTGTTTATAACTACAGCTCGAAAGGCCGTGATGTATACTTTTCTGGTGGCAGTGAAGATGCTAACCTTAAAATTAACTTGCTTTTCCATAATGGCCATTATAATGTTATCACTAGTCTCACAGCTGCTTTTGCTTGTGTCTACTACTGTGAAGCGTGCCATGTCCCTTTCAACAACAAGTTTGAACATCGCTGCTCTAACAAATGCACATCATGTCACTCTATATCTCCTCCATGTAAGCTTGAGTATGGAGGCCTCACTTGTCGATTTTGCAGCCGCCACTTTAAAAATGAGCAGTGTTTGATAGCCCATCGTGGTCAAGTTTGTAAAATGATTAAATTTTGCCATTATTGCCAAAAACTGGTCTTTCCAACAAAACGCAAATCGGCTCATGTATGTGGAGAGGTGTTTTGTAATACTTGCAAAGACTATAAACCAGCTGACCACCAATGTTTTATGCGTGTAGACAAACAAACCCCTAAAGATCGCGATTTCTTATTTATATTCTTTGATTTGGAGACCCGCCAAGACGAATCACTGGCTTCCGATAGTGAAACTAAAATTCATAGAGTCAACTTATGCGTGTCCCAACAGTACTGTTTTAAATGTATCAACGGAAATGAGTGTGAAACTTGTTTGGAACGGCAAAATATATTCAAAGAAGACCCTGTCAAACAATTTATGGACTATATCATGCAGGTGAGGAAAACTTTTAAGACTGTATGTGTGATTGCCCATAATGGACAGGGCTTTGACTTTCAGTTTATCCTAAAGTACCTGATGGAGGAAACTAAATTTGTCCCAAACGTCACTTCTCGGGGGACTAAAGCAATCTTAATTGAAGTAGATAATGTAAGGTTTATCGATTCACTTAGCTACTTCCCCATGTCCCTCGCTGCACTCCCTAAAGCGTTTGACCTGCCTCCAGAGAAAAAGAAAGGCTATTTCCCACATCTTTTCAACACATTGGCCAATCAAAATTATGTAGGACCTATGCCAGCCAAGGAGTATTACTGTCCAGACTCTATGTTTGAAGAGTCCCACTCAGCTTTTGAAAAGTGGTATGACGAGCGAGTAGCAGAAGATTACAAATTTGACTTTCAAAAGGAGATCTTAGAATATTGCATTTCAGATGTCGAGATTTTGGCCCAAGCCTGTATTAAATTTAGAGCGTTACTTCTTGAGCAATGCAACGTGGACCCGTTCCTTGAAGCGATAACTATAGCCAGTGCGTGCAACTTAGCTTTCCGTAGAAATTTCCTAAAACCGGATACGATTGGCTTGATTCCAAAAGGTGGGTATCGTTTTTCTGACACTCAATCAGCTGCTGCATTGCAGTGGTTGACGTGGGAGGAAGAGAAACGTGGAATTAAGATACAACATGCAGGTCGGGGCAAAGAAGCCAAAATTAATGGGCTAAAAGTAGACGGATTTGATGGAGAGAACATCTATGAATTCCATGGATGCTATTGGCATGGCTGTCCCAAATGCTACCCATACAGAAGGGAAGAACCATTGAAGGAGGATCCCTCTGACACTCTTCACATTAGATATGAGAGAACAAAATCCAAAATTGATAAACTTTCTGACTATAATATCGTAGAAATGTGGGAATGCGAGTTTAGCAGGCTGAAGAAGGAAAATAAACTAGATCATCTTAATAAACTACCAATTTTGAACAACCTTCCCCTCAACCCAAGAGATTCGTTCTTTGGAGGCAGGACGGGCAACGCCAAAGCCTATTACAAATGCGAGGAGGGTGAAACGATTCAGTATGTAGATGTCTGCTCTTTGTACCCTTATGTAAATAAATATTGTAAGTACCCCATTGGCCATCCAAAAATCTATATAGGTAATGAGGAGTGCAGAGCACGTGGTCTTGATGTTGAAGGCTTGTTGAAATGTAAAATCTTGCCACCTTGGGATCTCTACCACCCCGTACTCCCTGCTAAAATGAACAATAAATTAATGTTTGTATTATGTCGTACCTGCGGGGAAACCTTAAATCAGGGTGATTGCCTACATGAGAGCGAGGAAAGGGCTATAGTGGGGACGTGGACAATGGATGAGATACGGAAGGCTGTAGAGAAAGGCTATACCATCTTAGACATGTATGAGCTATGGGAGTATCGAGTGGCGACCTATGAGAACGGGGGCTTATTCACCGACTTTATTAACAAATTTTTAAAAATGAAACAAGAGGCATCAGGGTTCCCCTCTTGGTGTAAGACTGAACAAGACCAAGACCAGTATATCACGGAGTATTTCAAACATGAAGGAGTTCAACTTGAGAAAGTTAAAATTGCTAAGAATGCTGGCCTCCGATCAGTTGCTAAATTAATGTTGAACTCATTTTGGGGTAAATTTGGGCAAAGGGAAAATATGACTAAAACGTCGATCGTGAAGGACTCTAAGGAATTTTTTAGATTGCTAACCCAGCCTGGAGGAAGAGTAAATTTAATCCAAATCATAAACGAAGAAGTACTCCTCGTGAATTGGCAAATTATTGACGAGGCTAGTGAACCCTTGAGGACCGTGAATGTTGTGATCGCAGCTTATACCACGGCTCACGCGAGACTTAAGTTATATGAACATTTGGAAGCGCTAGGAGGCCAGGTATTATACTACGACACGGACAGTTGTGTTTATTACTATCGCGACGGCCTGTATAGGGTTAACACTGGCGATTACCTGGGAGAAATGACAGACGAACTAGCCAAGGACTACGGCCCAGGTTCCTACATAGTCGAGTTTGTGTCTGGAGGCCCTAAAACCTACGCCTACCTTGTGTATTCCACAAACCAAAATAAACTAGTCTCTGTATGTAAGATCAAGGGACTAACCTTGAATATTAAGACGTCAAAAGATGTGAATTTTGATACATTGAAAGAAATGGTCCTTAACGAAGCCACTCAAGTACTGGAAATTAAAGAGAGCCGAATCAGAAGGACAAAAACTCGAGACATTGTCACAGTAAATGAAGTCAAACAGTTTAAAATTACTGGAGCAAAGAGAAAATTGAATGATGATTATGATACTGTCCCATATGGTTACAAAATTCAGAGAACCATATGAACTAGCAGACACCAGTGCTCCATGGATGTCCATGGTTGTCACAAGCTTGTTTGATCATTCTCCTTCCAACTCCCGTACTGGTCGGACGTGTTTCCTCTTATTAACAGACAAACATGGCGGTATTTCTGAAATTTTTGTCAAAGAGAAAGTTAAATGAAAATGCCAAATTTTGCATTACTTCTTTTGAGTATAAGTTTTTTCTTACAGGTCAGATAGAGACATGCGAATGGCCTCTAGTATTTTCAGAGCATATAGTTGATCAAATTACGGAAAATGCTCCTTCAAACGCTCATATTGGCATAACAATAAAACTAGGAAAAGATTCAGGTCATATACCATTCATGTCTCTGGTTAAATTGACTCCAACCGTTTTCGATGAATATTTTGAAAAAATATTTCGTGGAGTCGAAATGCTATCGGGCACTTTAAATGTAGAAGTGTCACTTGTCGCAATTCCAAGTTGTTATATCAAATAGATGTTTAAATAGACTTTGCAGAGTAATTAGCCATCGTTATTGTATATACTAGTCTTTTCTAATGTAGTAATTGACATGGAATACTGTAAATTTGTGTTAGCGCTTTGTATTAAATATTGCGTTTATAAATAAAGCTTTTTCGAATGGCTTACACAATCCGGCCTACACATGGGTTACAACTCAAACACTCTCCCCCACATATTCTATTTATGTATGGACTAATGTGGCTTAGCGCTTCCTTTCCCAGGGTTCTATATAAATTTATAACTTGAAACTGGGGCGTTGGATAGCGAGTACTGACCGTACATTTATGTATGAATGTGAGGGCCTAGTAAATTGAGACGCCTCGACCCGAGGAGGGTTCAGGCTACTCCTTGGAACGGTCCTGAGGTCCCTGGCGCGGCTGACGAAAAGGCCCGTAAACCTCAGTATGAATGTGAGGGCCTAGTAAATTGAGGCGCCCCGACCCGAGGAGGGTTCGGGCAACTCCTTGGAACGGTCCTGAGGTCCCTGGCGCGGCTGACGAAAAGGCCCGTAAACCTCTGTATGAGTCAAAGTACTACGCTTCCTTCGACCACGTTAAAATTGAACCTCATGGAAGGCCATGTAGATTGAGGCGTTGGGGTCTGAGGAAGGCCCTGACTACTCCTTTGAACGGTCTGACATGAATGGTTTGTAATATCTCACAGCATATAGTAATGTGAGGGACCGTCTAGAGAAGGAAGCTCTACGCCACAATTTTTATCAAAGCATTTAACATGTTGTGGGGGTGTGATTGATGTACCACATGTACAGCTTGATTGTATCAATATATTTTATACATCATATTATAGACACTTTTGCAATCAAAACAGCTCTCAAAGTGGATTATTCTGCCCAAAAACCACTTTTAAATAAAAAAAGGTGTGGCTAGGCCCGTAGAGGAGAACCTAGACCCATAGAAGGGAACCTAGGCCCTCGTAGGGGAACCACGTCATGGTTAATGTTTTTTACATGAGCCATGATAAAAGTCAACGCCATGGAGCTGGGAAGTACCACCTCGAAAGAGCTCTGGTCCATGGGAGGAAATCTTCCTGAGCTGTTTTGATAGTTGAGTATCCTCCAAAATTAAAGACTAGTATACATCACGCGTGAGCTTGACACATGTGGTCAATTACATAATAAAAGTGAGAACACATGGTCAACAGTTTGGAAATTTCCCGCCAAAACAGTCGCCATCTTGATACACGTGGTCAAACACATGATAAAAGTGAGGTTAGAAAACGTGGTCAAAAGTTTGGAAATTTCCCGCCATCTTGACTCACGTGGTCAAACACGTGGTAAAAGTGAGGTTAGAACACGTGATCAAAAATTTGGGAATTTCCCTCCAAAGCAGTTGTCATCTTGGAAAAGGGGCGTTCTTGACCTATATGGTCAAACACGTGGTAAAAGTGAGGTTAGAACACATGGTCAGCAGTTTAGAATTTCCCGCCAAAACAGCCACCATCTTGACTCACGTGGGCAAACACGCGGTAAAAGTGAGGTTAGAACACGCGATCAAAAGTTAGGTTAGGAAATTTCCCGCCAAAACAGCCGCCATCTTGGAAAAGAGGCGTGGCCAACACCACGTGACTGATGACGTCATCGGTCACAATTTGAAGAAACATTTAGATGAAGTTAGGTTATAATTGGTTGGCTTAAGTTAGGTTTCACTCTCACTTACCCTTGCTTTTAGCCTTGTTTTATACTTATTACAATACTTATTTCTAAAACTTTCTAAGTAGCCTAGTTAAGTGTTTTGCGAGAGTGAAACCTAACTTAAGCCAACCAATTATAACCTAACTTCATCTAAATGTTTCTTCAAATTGTGACCGATGACGTCATCAGTCACGTGGTGTTGGCCACGCCTCTTTTCCAAGATGGCGGCTGTTTTGGCGGGAAATTTCCTAACCTAACTTTTGATCGCGTGTTCTAACCTCACTTTTACCGCGTGTTTGCCCACGTGAGTCAAGATGGTGGCTGTTTTGGCGGGAAATTCTAAACTGCTGACCATGTGTTCTAACCTCACTTTTACCACGTGTTTGACCATATAGGTCAAGAACGCCCCTTTTCCAAGATGACAACTGCTTTGGAGGGAAATTCCCAAATTTTTGATCACGTGTTCTAACCTCACTTTTACCACGTGTTTGACCACGTGAGTCAAGATGGCGGGAAATTTCCAAACTTTTGACCACGTTTTCTAACCTCACTTTTATCATGTGTTTGACCACGTGTATCAAGATGGCGACTGTTTTGGCGGGAAATTTCCAAACTGTTGACCATGTGTTCTCACTTTTATTATGTAATTGACCACATGTGTCAAGCTCACGCGTGATGTATACTAGTCTTTAATTTTGGAGGATACTCAACTATCAAAACAGCTCAGGAAGATTTCCTCCCATGGACCAGAGCTCTTTCGAGGTGGTACTTCCCAGCTCCATGGCGTTGACTTTTATCATGGCTCATGTAAAAAACATTAACCATGACGTGGTTCCCCTACGAGGGCCTAGGTTCCCTTCTATGGGTCTAGGTTCTCCTCTACGGGCCTAGCCACACCTTTTTTTATTTAAAAGTGGTTTTTGGGCAGAATAATCCACTTTGAGAGCTGTTTTGATTGCAAAAGTGTCTATAATATGATGTATAAAATATATTGATACAATCAAGCTGTACATGTGGTACATCAATCACACCCCCACAACATGTTAAATGCTTTGATAAAAATTGTGGCGTAGAGCTTCCTTCTCTAGACGGTCCCTCACATTACTATATGCTGTGAGATATTACAAACCATTCATGTCAGACCGTTCAAAGGAGTAGTCAGGGCCTTCCTCAGACCCCAACGCCTCAATCTACATGGCCTTCCATGAGGTTCAATTTTAACGTGGTCGAAGGAAGCGTAGTACTTTGACTCATACAGAGGTTTACGGGCCTTTTCGTCAGCCGCGCCAGGGACCTCAGGACCGTTCCAAGGAGTTGCCCGAACCCTCCTCGGGTCGGGGCGCCTCAATTTACTAGGCCCTCACATTCATACTGAGGTTTACGGGCCTTTTCGTCAGCCGCGCCAGGGACCTCAGGACCGTTCCAAGGAGTAGCCTGAACCCTCCTCGGGTCGAGGCGTCTCAATTTACTAGGCCCTCACATTCATACATAAATGTACGGTCAGTACTCGCTATCCAACGCCCCAGTTTCAAGTTATAAATTTATATAGAACCCTGGGAAAGGAAGCGCTAAGCCACATTAGTCCATACATAAATAGAATATGTGGGGGAGAGTGTTTGAGTTGTAACCCATGTGTAGGCCGGATTGTGTAAGCCATTCGAAAAAGCTTTATTTATAAACGCAATATTTAATACAAAGCGCTAACACAAATTTACAGTATTCCATGTCAATTACTACATTAGAAAAGACTAGTATATACAATAACGATGGCTAATTACTCTGCAAAGTCTATTTAAACATCTATTTGATATAACAACTTGGAATTGCGACAAGTGACACTTCTACATTTAAAGTGCCCGATAGCATTTCGACTCCACGAAATATTTTTTCAAAATATTCATCGAAAACGGTTGGAGTCAATTTAACCAGAGACATGAATGGTATATGACCTGAATCTTTTCCTAGTTTTATTGTTATGCCAATATGAGCGTTTGAAGGAGCATTTTCCGTAATTTGATCAACTATATGCTCTGAAAATACTAGAGGCCATTCGCATGTCTCTATCTGACCTGTAAGAAAAAACTTATACTCAAAAGAAGTAATGCAAAATTTGGCATTTTCATTTAACTTTCTCTTTGACAAAAATTTCAGAAATACCGCCATGTTTGTCTGTTAATAAGAGGAAACACGTCCGACCAGTACGGGAGTTGGAAGGAGAATGATCAAACAAGCTTGTGACAACCATGGACATCCATGGAGCACTGGTGTCTGCTAGTTCATATGGTTCTCTGAATTTTGTAACCATATGGGACAGTATCATAATCATCATTCAATTTTCTCTTTGCTCCAGTAATTTTAAACTGTTTGACTTCATTTACTGTGACAATGTCTCGAGTTTTTGTCCTTCTGATTCGGCTCTCTTTAATTTCCAGTACTTGAGTGGCTTCGTTAAGGACCATTTCTTTCAATGTATCAAAATTCACATCTTTTGACGTCTTAATATTCAAGGTTAGTCCCTTGATCTTACATACAGAGACTAGTTTATTTTGGTTTGTGGAATACACAAGGTAGGCGTAGGTTTTAGGGCCTCCAGACACAAACTCGACTATGTAGGAACCTGGGCCGTAGTCCTTGGCTAGTTCGTCTGTCATTTCCCCAAGGTAATCGCCAGTGTTAACCCTATACAGGCCGTCGCGATAGTAATAAACACAACTGTCCGTGTCGTAGTATAATACCTGGCCTCCTAGCGCTTCCAAATGTTCATATAACTTAAGTCTCGCGTGAGCCGTGGTATAAGCTGCGATCACAACATTCACGGTCCTCAAGGGTTCACTAGCCTCGTCAATAATTTGCCAATTCACGAGGAGTACTTCTTCGTTTATGATTTGGATTAAATTTACTCTTCCTCCAGGCTGGGTTAGCAATCTAAAAAATTCCTTAGAGTCCTTCACGATCGACGTTTTAGTCATATTTTCCCTTTGCCCAAATTTACCCCAAAATGAGTTCAACATTAATTTAGCAACTGATCGGAGGCCAGCATTCTTAGCAATTTTAACTTTCTCAAGTTGAACTCCTTCATGTTTGAAATACTCCGTGATATACTGGTCTTGGTCTTGTTCAGTCTTACACCAAGAGGGGAACCCTGATGCCTCTTGTTTCATTTTTAAAAATTTGTTAATAAAGTCGGTGAATAAGCCCCCGTTCTCATAGGTCGCCACTCGATACTCCCATAGCTCATACATGTCTAAGATGGTATAGCCTTTCTCTACAGCCTTCCGTATCTCATCCATTGTCCACGTCCCCACTATAGCCCTTTCCTCGCTCTCATGTAGGCAATCACCCTGATTTAAGGTTTCCCCGCAGGTACGACATAATACAAACATTAATTTATTGTTCATTTTAGCAGGGAGTACGGGGTGGTAGAGATCCCAAGGTGGCAAGATTTTACATTTCAACAAGCCTTCAACATCAAGACCACGTGCTCTGCACTCCTCATTACCTATATAGATTTTTGGATGGCCAATGGGGTACTTACAATATTTATTTACATAAGGGTACAAAGAGCAGACATCTACATACTGAATCGTTTCACCCTCCTCGCATTTGTAATAGGCTTTGGCGTTGCCCGTCCTGCCTCCAAAGAACGAATCTCTTGGGTTGAGGGGAAGGTTGCTCAAAATTGGTAGTTTATTAAGATGATCTAGTTTATTTTCCTTCTTCAGCCTGCTAAACTCGCATTCCCACATTTCTACGATATTATAGTCAGAAAGTTTATCAATTTTGGATTTTGTTCTCTCATATCTAATGTGAAGAGTGTCAGAGGGATCCTCCTTCAATGGTTCTTCCCTTCTGTATGGGTAGCATTTGGGACAGCCATGCCAATAGCATCCATAGAATTCATAGATGTTCTCTCCATCAAATCCGTCTACTTTTAGCCCATTAATTTTGGCTTCTTTGCCCCGACCTGCATGTTGTATCTTAATTCCACGTTTCTCTTCCTCCCACGTCAACCACTGCAATGCAGCAGCTGATTGAGTGTCAGAAAAACGATACCCACCTTTTGGAATCAAGCCAATCGTATCCGGTTTTAGGAAATTTCTACGGAAAGCTAAGTTGCACGCACTGGCTATAGTTATCGCTTCAAGGAACGGGTCCACGTTGCATTGCTCAAGAAGTAACGCTCTAAATTTAATACAGGCTTGGGCCAAAATCTCGACATCTGAAATGCAATATTCTAAGATCTCCTTTTGAAAGTCAAATTTGTAATCTTCTGCTACTCGCTCGTCATACCACTTTTCAAAAGCTGAGTGGGACTCTTCAAACATAGAGTCTGGACAGTAATACTCCTTGGCTGGCATAGGTCCTACATAATTTTGATTGGCCAATGTGTTGAAAAGATGTGGGAAATAGCCTTTCTTTTTCTCTGGAGGCAGGTCAAACGCTTTAGGGAGTGCAGAGAGGGACATGGGGAAGTAGCTAAGTGAATCGATAAACCTTACATTATCTACTTCAATTAAGATTGCTTTAGTCCCCCGAGAAGTGACGTTTGGGACAAATTTAGTTTCCTCCATCAGGTACTTTAGGATAAACTGAAAGTCAAAGCCCTGTCCATTATGGGCAATCACACATACAGTCTTAAAAGTTTTCCTCACCTGCATGATATAGTCCATAAATTGTTTGACAGGGTCTTCTTTGAATATATTTTGCCGTTCCAAACAAGATTCACACTCATTTCCGTTGATACATTTAAAACAGTACTGTTGGGACACGCATAAGTTGACTCTATGAATTTTAGTTTCACTATCGGAAGCCAGTGATTCGTCTTGGCGGGTCTCCAAATCAAAGAATATAAATAAGAAATCGCGATCTTTAGGGGTTTGTTTGTCTACACGCATAAAACATTGGTGGTCAGCTGGTTTATAGTCTTTGCAAGTATTACAAAACACCTCTCCACATACATAAGCCGATTTGCGTTTTGTTGGAAAGACCAGTTTTTGGCAATAATGGCAAAATTTAATCATTTTACAAACTTGACCACGATGGGCTATCAAACACTGCTCATTTTTAAAGTGGCGGCTGCAAAATCGACAAGTGAGGCCTCCATACTCAAGCTTACATGGAGGAGATATAGAGTGACATGATGTGCATTTGTTAGAGCAGCGATGTTCAAACTTGTTGTTGAAAGGGACATGGCACGCTTCACAGTAGTAGACACAAGCAAAAGCAGCTGTGAGACTAGTGATAACATTATAATGGCCATTATGGAAAAGCAAGTTAATTTTAAGGTTAGCATCTTCACTGCCACCAGAAAAGTATACATCACGGCCTTTCGAGCTGTAGTTATAAACAGTTATTCTGTACTTTTTAAGATGAGCCTGAAGCTTCTCAAGCTCAGGAATGCCCGCGCCTTCCTCTGGGATCTCTACTCTCGCCTTTGCTATTAGTTTTTTAGCTCTAAGTGTTTGTCTCAGCCCCTTATCCAGTCGAATAGCATAGGTTTGGGGATCATTCTTCGCATACGCTTTTGCCACTACCAAAGCCCTGGGAAGACACAAGTTATCTTTGTTTTTTATGACAACGATCCCCTGCCTCGCCTTACACTCTTCTTCAAAGGTGTTATAGAATCCAGGGCGTTTTCTACCACGACCTACAGGCACGTTGACTCTCACCACATCAACTCTAAACGTGTCAGTTGATTTGATATTTTCAGAGTTAGATTGAACAATACCTCCAAACACACTCCAAAGGACATCACTGTTAACTTCAGAAGCTGGACGTGGAACTACATACCCTGACTCTTTTGTTTTCAAATTTATGCTATCTAATGTAAAGCCTAGGTAATCATTAGGATGGCATTCGGATTTCGCTCTCTCAACTATTTGAGCAAAACCTTGTCTAAGCCATTCAAATTCGGACGTTCCAGCTGGGGGGTTTGTAAACTTAAAAATGGTTTTAAGACCATACAACCTGAATTTTTTTATGTACCACTGGTCTTCGCTAATAAAATGGATTGGTTCAGTCATATTTTGAGAACCCATTTTAGAAGACGATTCCATTTTTATAAAAATACTAAGCTTATTATGAAGAGAAATTGGGATTTTTATAGTAAAATTGAGGTTATGTTACCCGCACGTCTGTACAGTACCACGTCTGAGACTAAAGCAATAGAGCTGATAACTATAACTTTATAAAAAATCACTAAGGGACCACTCTGGTATTACTATATGTACAGTAAAAGTACAATCAAAAGTGAGGTTATGTTACGCAAGACCGACACGTGTGTACAGTATCACGTCTGGAACCAAACTAAACCGATAGAGCTGATAGCTATGATTTTATAAAGGCTCACTAGGGACTTTGAATTTACTGATATATTGCTAGAGTGCAAGTGTAGTATAAGATTATGTTACGCAAGACCGGCACGTCTGTACAGTATCACGTCTGGAAAGACACTGAAGCAATAGAGCTGATAGCCCAGGTTTTATAGAGACTCACTAAGGATTCGCTCTGGTATTACTATATGTACAGTAAAAGTACAATAAAAAGTGAGGTTATGTTACACGCACGTCTGAACAGTACCACGTCTGGAAAGACACTAAAGCAATAAAACTGATAGCTCTAGTTTTATAGAGACTCACTATGGACTCACTCTGGTATTACTATATGTACAGTAAAAGTACAATAAAAAGTGAGGTTATGTTACACGCACGTCTGTACAGTACCACGTCTGGAAAGACACTAAAGCAATAGAACTGATAGCTCTAGTTTTATAGAGACTCACTATGGACTCACTCTGGTATTACTATATGTACAGTAAAAGTACAATAAAAAGTGAGGTTATGTTACACACACGTCTGTACAGTATCACGTCTGGAAAGACACTGAAGCAATAGAGCTAATAGCTCTGGTTTTATAGTGGCTCACTAGGGACTCACTCTGGTATTACTATATGTACAGTAAAAGTACAATAAAAAGTGAGGTTATGTTACACACACGTCTGTACAGTACCACGTCTGGAAAGACACTGAAGCAGTAGAGCTGATAGCTCTGGTTTTATAGAGGCTCACTAGGGATTGGTATTACTATATGTACAGTAAAAGTACAATCAAAAGTGAGGTTATGTTACGCAAGACCAGCTGAGTTACATTATAAACTGCTATGTATTTCCCTTCAATAAGATTGTACTAGTATCTGCTAACTTATAAAGACTGCTCACCCTCTGTCTTAGAAATATAAGGATTTTTCTTTAAGATAATACCATAACACTATACTGCCTCCTAAGTATTGATCTGCTATTGAGAAGGTAGAGCCCTGCGCCAGCAGGCCTGTAGGCCTCTGTATGTTATTTTAAGATGTTTTTTTATTTTTTAATATGTCTGACCTTGACCACTACACTCTTCTTAGACAAATACTTAGAGACTCAAAGGAACAGTCATACACCAGCGGGGGATAGAAAATTAATAGTTGTATGTTTTTTTATTTTTCACAGTTGTGACCTTGAATCTGGGAAGTGATGCTTAGCATTTTATTACATACTAACACTACCCATATACACATACCAAGTGTAAAGAAAATCCGTAGTGCCATTCTCAAGATAAAAAATAAAACTTTTTTGCGCCTTCATTTTTTGGATACCTTGTGCCATGCATTTTTAAATACCAACAAAGTGGACACACATACCAAGTATGAAGTTGATACATGAAGCCATTCCTAAGATATGATTTTTCAAAGTTTTGCCCCTTCATTTTTTGAATGCAACCCGCAACATTTTGGTTAATTTTGTTATTTTAGGGTACCTACCCCCCAGGGGCACCTCTACTTCGTAGAAGGTGGTTTTTTGAGGTCCCCGGACCCCTAGGACACACCGTTTTCGAGATATTTGCGTTTTTTTTAGATTTTTAAGCCAAAATTTTCATGTTTTTCACTTTATATAGTATAATATGCACTTTATTTGGGTGTTGTACATCATTTTACATATTCTAAACTTTATATAGTATTGTGTACACTTTATATAGTATGACCCCAGCGATCCATATGGTCTTGTTCCCCATGATGACAGAAAAACGGCTGACGATTGGCGCGAAAATTAGGCAAAATTGGCGCAAACGCCGCCATCATGTCACAAAAAAGACGCCGCCATGACGTCACAGAAAAAACAGCTGGCGTCAAATTGGCGGGAGCCGCCATCTTGATGACGTCACAAAAAAGAGCGCCGCCATGACGTGACAAAAAAAACAGCTGACGTCACAGAAAAAAGACGCCGCCATGACGTCACAAAAAAAAGGCGCCATGACGTCACAGAAAAAAAATTGGCGCATGCGCACGCCGTTTTTTCTGCCCGATCCTCGGGAACCCTACTGCTATTTTTTAGAATTTTGTAATTTTTGGGGGGATATATATATAGCAGTGACTACAGATACACTGCTGATCGTGAAAAAAAGAGAGACTACAGAGAAAGAATAAAAAACCAATTTTACAGAGAGGGACGCAGGTAGTTCGGCGTGAGTTAACTTTTGAATGCCCCCTCAAAAAGCAGCTGCAGAAGAACAGTGCTACTGGCACTAAGACCTCGGAAAAAATTGTACTTGCGAAATGTGTAAGTGGGGAAATACGAGAGAAGAAACGTTTCATGAAAGAGTTACAAAATTGTAACATAGCAAGTGAATTTTTACAAAGAAAATATGCAATTAAAATGGGCCCCTTGAATCAGAGAAACGGAAGGATCAAAAGAACTAAGAGAGCTGTGGTAAGCTTTTTTGAAGATGATGACAATTCTGTACAGACCCCTGGAAAACAACAAATCATCACTGGCAAAAAAATAAAGAAACAAAAAAGGTTTCTTTTTGACTGTGTAAAAGTTCTTCACGCAAAGTTTGTCGAGAAAACAAAAATCAATGCAAGTTATTCGTCTTTTAACAAATTAAAACCATTTTGGGTTGTTGCTCCCAAAGATAGCGACAGGGACCCCTGCAAATGCGTAAAGCACGCCAACTTTGAGCTTATGTTGAAACCACTTGTTAGACACAAAATCTTGAAGTTAAATAGCACAGACAAGGTTCTTTCAAGCATAAATTGAAATGTTGAGGGGGAAAATATATGTATGGTGAGTGTAATAAGTGCAAATTGAAACAAAGAATTAATGAACACCTCAATTTGGAAAATTCTCAACATAACATTTCATATTGCGTATGGGTAAGACAGAAAATTGAAAAGCAAAAGAAGACAGATTTGAAAGCATTAGTAGCAGAAAAGAAAACCAAGAATATGAATAGAGGTAAAGTAAAAAAAGAGTGATAGTTGTAAAGGAAAAAACGCGATGCTCAGCAATGGAACTGTTAGAAAGGTTTAACAGTTACCTAGGGAAATTTTGCATCCATGTAAATAATAATTTTCACCAAAGTCAGTTTCGGAAAACTTGTAAAAAAATCTTACAACTAACGAAGCTATTGTCATAATGGACTGGAGTAAAAACTATGCTTGTCGATACTCCCAAGAAATACAGAGCATGCATTTTGGAGGGTCGAGGAACCACATTTCATTACATATTGGAGTTCTCTATATCTCAGAGGGCGAGCAAAAACTTGGGAAATTGTCTTTTTGTACCATTTCTGCTTCCACATATCATGGACCTGCTGCAATTTTGGCTCACATTACACCAGTTCTTCAGTTTTTAAAGAAAAATATGCTTACGTGGATACAAAACACTTCTTCTTCGATGGGCCAACCAACCAATATAGAAACAAGGAAAACTTTTGTTTACTATCAAAGATGGCTTATGAATACGATTTCTGGAAAGTATCATGGAATTTTTCTGAAGCCGGACATGGCAAAGGACCAGCAGATGCCATTGGAGGAATGGTAAAGAGAACAGCTGATTCTGTATTATTAAAACAAAATGATATCATTGGTGTTAAATCTTTCCTCTACTCTTAAAGTCTGTGTCTACTCTTAAAACCTGGATTGTAGATGAATCAAATATATCTGAAATGGGGAAGAAAATACCAGCTGATCTTAAAGCAATGCCAAAAACGATGCAAATTCACCAGGTTACATGGGTAAAACTAAAACCACAACAACTTGGTATCAGATTTCTTTCCTGCAAACCATGCACTGGAATCATACTGTGTAAGCACTATGCCCTTGGAACTGGAATCTACGAGCACAGAACAGTGGAGGTATCCTTTTTTACAAATATATTTCTTTTTTTATATTGCTGTGATGGTTCAAAATAAAATAAAATTTTAAGTATAGAAATTTTTTAAATGCATACATGTGAAATAACTACACAGATTTTGAAACATAATTGTGATTTTTAGTAATTGAAGTTATTACTCACTTGTAATTTTGTAATTATAGTTTAGATATGCAATAACACCTTCACTTTAACTAGTTAAAATCTAATTAAATTTTATAATTTAAATACAATTAATTTATGAAAATAGCAACTCAATACTAAAGTTAAACTTGATCTATTTCATTTATTTATATTTTAGCCTTACTCATTGAACCAGAATGTTGTATTTATTTCTTTAACCAAACTTTTCAGAAATTTTCTCCAGAGATGCACACATTAAAGCAGTACCGTCACCTAAGAAGGCTAGAAAGGACATCTCTAGCGGTGGACAGAAAGATTCCACTATTAAACCAGTTGACATTAATCACGTGGACCATGGCTGTATCCTTTTAAATACATTGCTTTTTGAATGATTATTATTAACCATAGAATTACTTGTTTACTGGAGTTTGTATTGTTTTTCATGATTTATCAATTTATTTCCTTAACTAAACTGAAGTGGAGGCAGTTGAAACATGTTAAAACCTCGATGTTGGCAACTGGATTGCGGCTATCTACGGGGACATCTGAAATCCAGGAGGAATTGAAAATGTAGATAACAAACTACTGACAATCAATTTTTGCAGAAAACTGGCACCTTTTTTATGTGGCCTTCCAAGCCAGATAAGCAGTTACTGCAAAAGGAAGGAGTGTTGTGCCGATTAAACAGCCCTGTGAAAGTCTCTTCAAGGCTTTACGAGTTTGAAGAGAATGATAAAGTTGATAAATTATGCTTGTTTTACGTAGACCAATGAAATATGTTCTCTATACGTACGTTACATTGTGTAGTTGTAAGTGTTATATTTGTATTAACAAAGAGAAAAGTCTTGTGTCCTTTTTATATAGACTGAGAATTACAAAATAAAAATAAAAAAATAAAAATTACCAATATGTTATACAAGTTGTTTGTTGTTTCTTTACGTTACGTTTACCACTTAACTATTTTACCAAATAAAATGTTAATATCAATGGTTTTCTTATTATTTACCTCGCAATATATAAAGACAATGTCATCAAACAATTCACGGCCGTCCAAATCATTTTCACGACCGTCATGCCTCAAATATAATTCTGTCCAGACCGTCTCCCCTCGTCCCTGACCGTCACTTTTATTATGTAGCTCATAAACATTTTTTAAACAGACATAGCACCACAGAAAAAATTCCTGCAAATACAAAAGGAGTGCCTCTATGAATAAAAATTTATTTCATATTATTTTAAAAAAGTTTGTGCTGACAAAAACAAACTATAACTAATTTACTTTTTTTTCAAAAATGTATTGTTTCTTTACTTTTTTCAGGAATACCTACTAACATCCAAGCTCCATGACATACTAAACACAATTATGCCTTTAAACTAAGTTCATTTATAGCAAAACACAGAGATGAAATCTCAATAACTCTGTTAATAATGCCTTTCAACATTGGGGACGGTCAGTGACACAAATTTGTGTTTTTCAAAAAGTATGAAAGGTTAAGCGTTACCACAATTAAAATTTTAAAGTTAAAATGTCAAATACTCTAAAAAAACTCATGAAGCTCATAAAAGATTTTGCTGAACTGATTTCCCAGAATTTAACGATAAAAAAATCACTCATTACCCGATAAATCTGAAACATTCTGATAAACGGGTTTTGCTCGAAATGTGTGTTTTTTCTACATAGTTGGATATAGTGTAAATATTTTAAGTTGAACAGTGTATTCAATAAATCTGTTGTATTTATTTATTTGTATGAGAATGAGAATTTTGACCCAAACTGTAATGGCAGTGGTTTACTGCATGGGTTAAATGTCTTTCATATTTCCTGCAATAAGGCAATTAAATTTAGACATAAGAACTCAATATCACACTGATAAAAGCTAATTTTTATGTAAAATTGCACTTGTGATTTAGAGTAAAATCTTCTTTTTAAATCTGTGTTTTTTATCATCCTTACCTCTTGAAGAAGACTTAATAACCATGGCCTATAATTTGCATCTCTGCTTAACTTGCTGTATTTACTTGACAGGTGTCTTGCTAGTCAAGTGGTTGTAGTTTTGGAGGTCCAAGAAGTCATGAATTTGACTACTAAGGGTTTTGACCGCTTTCCCTCGAAGTGTCCTGACTGACAGAATAATGCCATCATTGAAATAAAAAGTTGTTTTAGTCAAAACACTATTACGATAATTAATAATGTTAATTTTACTAACAAAGCGGTACTAATAAAGTCAAGTCTCAATCCATCTTGGAAACGAGGTGAAATGAGTTTTTACAAAATATTCATATAATTGACAGGTTCAAAAAGATTAAAATGCCATTTTAAGAAAGCTCCTTGAACTGATTTATAACCTACCAAATATTTCAGTAATCATATTAAGACTTGGGCTCAATTTATTCTTGTTTGAAAACTTGCAGCAATTAGCTATGTATCACATCTTTTTAAATGTTGGTAATATTTTCCTGAAGTTATCTAATGATAATAAGACGTTAGTACGATTGTGACCAAATCTTAATGTGTTATTGCGCTTTATAAATTTTTTCCACTTAAATTAAATGTATAAGTTAGAAAAAAAAAAAAAAATAAATATATATATATTTACATACAGGGTGAGTTTTTAATACCCCCTCCCCCTAATTTTTTCTGCATTTCTGAAGATATTGTCTCCCAACCACCACCAAACATCATTGATTAGTTTATACAATTTTTTGGTATGGTTCATTTTTTTGGCCGCCATCTTGAATCCGCCTTATTGGACTGAACTTAATTTTTTTTAATGTAAGGGTAGGGTTGTGACCCATCATTTCAAAGTGAATTTTTGCGTAGAATAAGACGCCGCAACCCGTTTTTGATTATCTGTTTTCGTTCCCGAGATATTACAGGTTTTTAAAAACTAAATCTCAAAATAAGAAAATTAAAAAATCTCTGGATTCATCCAATTTTTTTTCTAAAGAATATCGACTTTTTATCACCAGATATCCCATAATTTAAAAGTACTTTATTTTGATGGGACTTAAATTTTTGGCCGCCATCTTGGATCCGCCATCTTGGAATGAAATTAAAATTTTTAAATGTAAAGGTAGGGTTGTGACCCATCATTTTAAAGTATTTTTTGGGCTTAGTACGTTGCCGCAATCCGTTTTTCATTATCTGTTTTCGTTCTAAAAATATTTGCGATTTTGTAAAAAAAGATTTAATACGGTATTTGTACAAAAAACCCTAATATTTTTAGAGCGAAAACAGATAATGAAAAACGGATTGCTGCAACGTACTAAGAGCAAAAAACACTTTAAAATGATGGGCCACAACCCTACCTTTACATTTAAAAATTTTAATTTCATTCCAAGATTTCGGATCCAAGATGGCGGCCAAAAATTTAAGTCCCATCAAAATGAAGTACTTTTAAATTATTTGATATCTGGTGATAAAAAGTCAATATTCTTTAGTAAAAAATTGGATAAAACCAGAGATTTTTTAAAATTTCTCATTTAAAATTTAGTTTTAAAAAACCTGTAATATCTCGGGGAAAAAACAGATAGTCAAAACGGATTGCGGCGTCTTATTCTACGCAAAAAATCACTTTGAAAGTATGGGTCACAACCCTACCCTTACAAAAAAATAGTATAAACTAATCAATGATGTTTGGTGGTGGTTGGGAGCCAATATCTTAAGAAATGCGGAAAAAATTGGGGGGGGGGACATTAAAAACTCACCCTGTATATTAAGTGACCTCCAAGGTTACATCAGGTCATTCTTATGGTGTAGATATTAATTATTAACAACAAAAGGTGTAACTTAATAATGAAACCATACTCTTGGTGCTTTGTCTCCTAGGGACCTCAAATCGAAATACCGTACCATCTTGGTCCCGGGCTTAAGTCTTGCCGTATCTACTACCGTAATAGTGTATCCCTTAAGGGAAATTTGATAAAAACAAAGTATTGTATGATTCTAATTTGAAATAGCCTGTAAGTAATCAAATAGGCCCTATAAGTTATCGCTTTAAAATAATGCATTATTAGGTAAGTGATCAAACCACAAGTACTGTCTCAACTATCATTGATTCTACACTACGGTACCCATCCAATCAAGTTTCATTGAAAGTTTCATTATACCATGAGTAAAATTGGTTATGTTTCAAGGACAGGACCTTAGAGTTTTTAAATTTCATGTAAGTTTTCTATAATGTTTCGTTTTTCGTTTTTTTCTTTGTTTTCAGTTGTTAACCGTAATTAAAATTCTAGTTGTTTTAATGTAGAATATTAGTATCACTCTTAAGTAAGTCATTCATTAATTTGTTATCGTATTTTTATTTGTTAGGCTTAAGTAAGTTGGTAAGCCAACCGGGCGGGTGGTCTGTGACGTTGGCTGGATGACGGATGCGGATGATGACAACCCAACTTTTTTCCACAATAACTGTTTAGAACTAAAATCAATTTCAGAATTTAAAGATTTTTTCAGAAGTAGTAATGGCGATGATTCACTTAAAATTATTCACAATAACATAAGAAGTTATTCAAAAAATATCGATGAATTTATGGTTTATTTAAATGAACTTCCACCGTTCATTGACTTCATTGTATTGACTGAGTGTTGGTTGCGGGAGGGGGAGGAGGGACGGACCATTGACGGCTTTGATCTTGTACTCACTGAAAACAGACGCAACAGAGCCGACGGTGTCATTGTTTACTTCAATAAAAGATTATCGGTCACAAAAACACAGGTTTCACTTGCTGACGTTTACGGAATAAAATTATCATTTAACTTGCACAACAAAAAATTTTGTTTATTAGCTTTTTATCGTACCTTTGATAGTAACATTCAGTTATTTTTAGACGCCTTAGAACTTAACATGGACAGTATTAGCAAAGATACCATGATTATTTTGACTGGAGATTTTAATTTGGACTTATTGGATATTAATTTTACTAACGACAGATATTTAAACTGTTTATTGGGTTCAGGACTCATTCAATGTATAGATAAGCCAACTAGAGTAACAAACAATAGTACAACTTGCATAGATCACTTTTTTATTCGGTATAATGAAATGAAGAATGTTCAATCAGCTGTGTTACAGACAAACATAACGGACCACTTTAGTACCGGAATTACAATTACTTTTCCTACGATTTACAGTCCGACGCACTTGACACTACTACACGGGTCGTTGACTCTGCGCTGTTGTTCTGTAATCTGTCTAAAATTGATTGGAATAACATTTATTTTAATGGGAATGTCAATTCCTGCGCATCAGACCTTTTCGAAATCATAACAGAAACAATAGAAAATTCAAAAAAGGTAATTAAAAAATCGTCAAGATTTAAGAAATTAAAACCATGGATTTCAAATGATTTGATCAGATTAATACGTGAAAGAGATAAATTGAGTAAAAGAGTTAAACGACAACCTTTTAACGTTGCTTTAAGAAATGACTATCGTGCTCTAAGACAACTAATTTCTAACACTATTAAAAATTCTAAACGCTTATACTACAGAGAAAAGTTGATTAGATTCCAAAATAATCCTAAACAGTTCTGGATGGTTATTAATGAGCTTGCGGGCAGAAATAATTCAAAAGACTCTTTTCCAATACAAAAGTTTTGTCCTAACGTATCTAATATCACCCCTAGCTTATGTAAAGAAGTTGCAGACGAATTCAACACCTTTTTTGCCGAGGTTGGCTATAACCTTGCTAGTTCAATTGACAGTGGTGGCCCACTAATTATCAATGATGTAGATTACAAGCAGGACTCGGTGTTTACTTTGCAGACGGTGACTGAACTAGACGTTATCAGACATGTTAATTCATTGCGTGGGGGGTCCGCCCCCGGCTACGATGGCGTTTCGGCGTCTCTCCTCAGGGATAATATTATTTTTTTGTCTAAACCGCTTTTACACTTAATTAATTTGAGTTTGGCATACGGAATATTTCCTGACAAATTTAAATTGGCAAAAGTGATTCCTCTTTATAAATCTAAAACATACACCGATACAAATAATTTCTGCCCTATATCCCTTTTAAGCGTATTTTCTAAGGTACTGGAGAAAATAGTTAAAGAGCAATTAATATATTATTTAAAACAAAATAACATTTTGGCAGATTGTCAATATGGCTTTAGAAAGGATAAAAATGTTTCAGACGTTCTTTTTGACGTTAATAAAGAAATATTTCAGGCCTTGGGAGACAACATGCGTTCTATTTTAGTATTTTTGGACTTAAAAAAAGCTTTTGATAGTGTAGATAGAAATAAATTAATTTCAAAGTTAGAAGCCATAGGCGTAGCGGGTAATGCTCTCTCATGGTTTCAAACCTACCTTTCAAACAGACGGCAGACAGTGTCTGTTTGTGGTGTTAATAGCGATGAACTTCCTGTTGACTATGGAGTAGTACAAGGAAGTACCCTCGGGCCGATACTCTTTCTAATTTACATAAATAATATTTCAAAGCTATCTATATCCGGTAAAATATTTCTCTTTGCAGATGACACTCTCATTTTTATTAAAGACAAATCATGGGAGGGAGCTAGAGAAAAAGCCATGTCTGATCTCATGTCCATAAAAAAGTGGCTGGACCAGAATGTTTTATCCTTGAACGTCTCCAAAACTAAATTCATGCCAATTTCTCTAACTGCTAGTACAGACTATACTTTAGATAATTTAATTTTGCACAATTGTGACAACCATCAAACGAACGACTGCAGTTGTGAGAAAATCGAGAAAGTTTCATCTTATAAATATCTAGGAGTTATTTTTGATTCACACTTAAAATGGAAAGAACATATTAATTTTTTGAAAAATAAAACAAGAAAATTCATTTTTACTTTCAGAAATCTTAGCGAAATCCTTAATTTTAACGAAATTAAATCAGCCTACTTTGCATTTGTTCAATCTATCTTATCATATGGTATTTTAGCTTGGGGGGGTGCTTACAATACGCATATTACTAGCTTATACGTGGTCCAAAAATCTATTATAAAAGCAGGGTTTAAGAAATCAAAAAGATACTCAACGGAATTGTTATTTCAAGAAACTAAACTTTTTCCAATTCAAAAACTGTTTGTTAAAGATCTTTTTATTCATATTTATAAGAATTTTAATACAATTTTTTCGTTGACCGCACACCCACACAATACTAGATACGCCAATAAAGTTGGTATTAATGCCATTCAACAACATAAGTCATTTGCAAAAACGAATTGTTTTTATATTGCAAACATTTTGTTCAGGAATTATTCCATTCGTTTTAATTCTGTTAATCTATTTGATTCTAACTCTCTTAATACATTTAAAAGAAATCTTAAAGATTGGCTTTTACTTATCAGTGATGAGGATGCCGAGACGCTTATCTCGGCAGATTACAGACGTCCTGACATAAACTGACTCGAACAGACAATCCCCCCCCCTCCGGTACTCCTCACTATTGGTCTAAATTTCATCAAAATAACTTACATTCATTACAATAATCTTCGTGCGTTTGTTGTTACAATAATGTATTGAACGTTTCCGCCTTTTTCACTAGTATAGATTTGTTACGGTTCATTAGTTTTAAGTTCATATTCACATAAAAATTGTTTTTTTTTTTTCACGTATCTACAATTGCTATTATTTTTAAAATTTCTAAAACATCGCATTGCTCCTTTAATAAAACAAAGCACAAATCTGATATCAACTCGGGCCTACGCACAGACCACTGAGGTCCATGTAGGCCCATTTCCTACATGTAATAATAGTAGATTAAGTCTCAAGGATGTTTTATTGTTATTTTAATTTTTATGTAATAAATTGTAAAAATATTGTGGAAATAAATCGATTCTGATTCTGATTCTATTTCTTTAGCAAAATAGTTTATTGTTAAAATTTGTTCAATAAAAAATACTGTGTAACAATTTATCACACAGTCCTAAATCGTGGTTTAGTTTTTTTTTTTTTTATGACACTTGAAATTAATACCGAAATAGAAACATAATATTTTCTGGGACT
Source organism: Neoaliturus tenellus (assembly GCA_030545055.2). Taxonomy (NCBI): domain Eukaryota; kingdom Metazoa; phylum Arthropoda; class Insecta; order Hemiptera; family Cicadellidae; genus Neoaliturus; species Neoaliturus tenellus. The sequence continues at coordinate 17,694 of JAQYXR010000532.1, read as the reverse complement.
GTGGCCAAAAATGTACTTCAATACCTTTACTGAAATGGCGACCTAACTCAATAGGTAGCTTAAAGCCAAGTATGAGAGAGAGGTGAGTGTAGGAAGTACTGTTTAATGACTTCGAAAAATGTAGACTTTCAGCCTTGTTGCATTTCCGTGCATTGAGTTGAGCGTCGACCACTTAAAACACAAATCAAAATAGCTATAATGCTACCTAAAAGATAGATTGGAGTATTCTGACGCCACGCTAATTAATCAAAATCTTACTTACTTGTAAGTCAATGGATAGGTGTGGTCAGGAATATGAAAGTACCAATGTCTGAAAGGTGAAAACAAACAAGCTACTAAATAACGGGTTGTGCAACATAACCAGTGTCATAAGTGGCCGCAGCTGTGTATATATGCATGGAATATACCCCTTTTGGATAACTAACATCCCCAATTATTGGTATTCGGATATTCCATGTTTTTACTTATAGGTATTACGTAATGTCTATGACTGTGTCACGGCAGTCAAACATTCATCAATGTTAAGGCCTAACTACAGCGGTTTAGGATTATCGTTAACTTTAAAATAGATGAGATTCAAGACCACTGATTTCAAACACGAGACCTCACCTAAATGAGATATCTTGGCGAAACTTCATTACAGGCCTCCATCGTAATTATCGATGTTCTTGATTCCTTATCGACGTTTCCGATTTCAATATATCGATGGTTGGGTTTATGTTTTGAGATTATTCAGCAAAAATCTATAGATATATCGAAATTGGGAACATCGATGATTACGATGGAGGCGTATGTAACGAAGTGACGCCGATAGCTTGACCAAAGAGGAGGAAGGTTTAAGTTGAAAGTACGGTAGGCCTAGGTCCTTTAAGTACGTTAATTTAAGTATTCTTCAGCATGGCCGAATTTATTTACTGTAAATTTACCTAATATGAGTAAGGAATGATGAAGAGGCCTGAAATAACATGCATAACAAACAATACCTTGAACATAATCTATGTCATTGAATTAACTTGTGGGTATGTTCTGGTGGAATGTACTTTTCACAGACAAAAAAGATTATTTTCCAGTGGATCCTTAATGGTTTCAAAAACAAAAGATAAGTAGTGTGTTTTGGTCACTTTTAAAACCGGCCACGTGCCCACCGGGCCACGTGCCGCGGCAGCTGGCGCCAGCTGCCATGTCACATAGCTTCCGGTGGGGGATGGAGGGTATATATGAGATGCTGTAGTTATATTTTATGCCATATAGGTTGGGGTGGAGATGGCGATAGTGTTGGCGTTAGGGTGAAGTGAATTTGCGCATAAAATTAAAATTAAAAGTTAGTTCAAAATTGAAATTCGTCGGTGTTAACGAAACTCTAACAGTTGAAGAAAAATTAAGAGTTAGTTTAAAATTGAAATTCAAACTTATAACTGAGATGTGGAAAATATGTCAAGGTCATCCAGAGTAAGTTTTAAAAAATTCTATCCAACTATCACCAGAAATAGTTTTAAGTTGAAGTAGTTGGTGATAGCGGGATAATTGATTCGTGCCATGGGAGAGGTGTTTATCGTTTGAAAGTTGGCGATCGAATGAGAAGCGCCGCCTAGGGAGAGGGCTTATAAAACGGCAACCTTCCCCCCACCACCCCTTCCCCCACTCCTTTAGACCAATAACCGGTCGCCGACTCTATGTGGTGAAACTGAACTAGACATGGCGGCCGCCATGGATAATTCTAACCTCAAACCTTAGTTTTGCATTGGTGAGCATGAGCCACCCCCACTCCTTTACCTTTCTTTTATATTTTTAAAACCGAACAGATGTTCGGGCAGGTGTTGGGGGCAGAAATGTTAAAATATTGGGGTGGAGATGGCAATAGCGTTGGCGGTAGGTTGAACTGAATTTGCGAATAAAGTAACTAGGGTTGAACTAAAAGTATACATAAATTAAAAGTTAGTTGAAAACTGAAATTTGACGGTGTTAACAAAACTCTTAATAGTTGAACAAAACTAAAAGTTAGTTTAAAACTGAAATTCAAATTTATAAATAGGATCTGGAAAGTATGTCAAGGTCATCCAGAGTAAGTTTTAAAAAAGCCTACCCAACTACCACCAGAAATAGTTCTAAGTTGAACTAGTTGGTGATAGTAGGATAGGTTGAAGTAACTTTTGAATTTTATTAGTGAACATACAATTAATGTGCAACAGCAGAGTTTAAACAAGTTGAACTTTTGTGATGAATTACAGAGTTGTAAATGCAAACACCGACGACGATGAGAAGGTAAATGCAGAGTCCCCAGATGATGTATTTGAAAAGCTTGAACAAATGTAACATTTCAAGTTGGTTTTCCCGTTCCATTTCCAATTTCAATTTATCCTCTTCCATTCTAGTTACGAAGGGAACTTCATCCATCATATCCATCATGATTGTGTTAGTGTTTGAAATTTTAGTGATGTTGATAGTTCAGAAGTCGAAGACGGAATAAGAAGTGAAAGGGAGAAATGTTAGTTAAATAAAGAAGTGGTGGGGGGAAGGATGAATTACAAAGAAGTGGTGGGGGAAAGACGTTGCTCTTCATTATTACCATCAGTAGTGTCAGATGGTGCAGGAGTTAGATTTAGTAAACTGTCTTCGTCTAAACTTTCAACCTTATCACAAATAGGACAATCGTATGTTATTTCCAAATTCATTTTGATGGTTGTAAAATTATCTACAAGTTCTTGTAAAATATTAAAAATGTCTTGTAACTCTTCTTTAGAGTTTATTTCAAAACTAGAATTCATTCGGGCCAATGGAGAGTTGTTCATTGTTGGAGAGTCGGTGATGGAATGAGGATCGGCGCATAGGGAGGGGGCTTATATAATGGTGACCTTGAGCAGGCGTCTAGGGAGGGGGGCTGTCTAGGGAGGGGGCTTTTATATGGGGAACCTTGATCTTATGATTAAATAAAATGTTTAGTTCTTCTTCTTCGTCTTTTAATTCAATTATTTGAACCGAAGTAGTTGTTTCATCCTCTTCACTCGATGAAGAAAACAATTCACCAGGATTTAAATATTGAACTACAATTCTGAACCATCTTATAGGATATTCGTCAATGATAGAAAGTAAGTTTTGAAACAATTCTTCCATCTCTTCCCTGTCAGTTATTATATGTTCAAACTTGATAAATTTGTTTTCCATGTTGTTAGTTAGAGTGTTGGAAGTGGAATGATTTAATATTATATAAAAATTAGAACTAGTGGTGGGGGGAAATCTCAAGGTCATCCAAATGAAGTTTTAAAAAAGAGTGTAAAACTGAAATTACACATTTGATGGTTCTACAGGATCGGAATACCAATCTGATCTGTATTTACATCTTTTTATCATATGTGTACAAAAATCATCTTGATGAGAATTGGTGCGTTGACAATGAGCAAGATCTAGAGGGTGAAATTTGAAACATCTTTGAGGACAACATGTATGAAAATATCTTGATTTGTAAAATTTGAAAGTTCGCAATTCTGGTGGTGGTAGTTGTTTTGTTTTGCATTTGCAATAACAAGATCCGAAGAATTCACATTTAGTACAAGCTAACCCATCCACCATCATTGGTCCTAAATCTGTACACTGTTGTTCACAACAGTAACGAGGTTTGTACTTGTATTTTTGCTCTTCCATGTTGACGCTGCGGAGTCCAGTGAAAGAATAAGAGTGTATAGTGTTGAATAGTGAGTTTTATGTACTGTGAAAAGTGGTGGGGGTAATTTCAAGGTCATCCAAATGGAGTTTTAAAAAATTATACCTTACAAGTGTAAGGATTATTAAAATTTAGGAAGTTTGTTTCTCTTTGTTTTCTTCAGACTTTTTCTCTCTCTCCGCCTTAGCCATAGCAACAAGTTCTTCTGTTGATAATGGATGTACTTCAGGAAATTTTAAAATTAATTTAGCTTGATATCCTTCTTTAGTTAATACATCTAAATCTTGGGTCATTTGTTCAATGGTGTTGTAGTCTTTTCCATAGATTTTTCCATCAAGTTGAATCATCATTCTGTACAACATTTTCTTAAATAGGTCTTGTCGTGGTGAGAGCTGAGAAGCAAATGATTATTTATACAAGTATCACATCCTTTTTATTAACTCACATTGATCATGTGATTTTTTAGTTGTAATTTTGTCTGTCAAAAGTTATTCAACATTGGTAATACTTTTGGAACTTGATGTTATGTTGACCAGTTGGCGATGAAGAAGTTGTAGGTTGTGTAGAAATAAATATTTCATCATTGCAATATTTTGTTTTAGTGAACATCCTTGTATTAGTAGCACTAACATCAACAGTTAAGTGATAACCACCGGTAAGTAAAACTCGCATTTCGTTGGTTAAATCTTCGAGTTGTTCAAAAGTTGTAATGGTGTTAGTATCATAAGATGCACATTTGACTTTGAGAGACATCTTTTAGTTTTTATATTAAGCGATAGAGTGAGCGAGATGTGTACGGTACGAAAGGTAGTCGTAGACTGATGAATTTTACAAGTAGATTTTCGCTTTTATAATCACACACAAGTGGGTCAAGGTCATCCCGTGGAATTTTTAAAAAAAGCAACATATTGTAATGTACAAAGACATCACAATATGTTGCTTCTTTTAATTTTTTTTGTTTTTTTCTTTATATCATATTTATTGAAAAACAATTACAAACAAATAGTTACAATGTTATGTACAAACTAATCAGTAGTAGGTGTTACATGAATTGTAAGTTCAGTAGAGTTGTTTCCACTGGGTCCATGTGATACCAAATAGAGTGCGCCGGGTTGAATTATACGAAGATCTTCATTTTGAAGTAGTTGTACGAAGCGCTTTGGTAAGAAGATCTGAAATTTTGCTTCATCACCAATTGTATAAGGTGCCTCGCTCAAAGTGCAATTTATAGCATCACCTACTGAAGTTTCCATTTTCTTAATAGTATGAATGATGTAGTGTTTTTCTTCTTTTAGTTCAGAACATTTCTTCGTAGGTAGAATTGATGATTTAGAATGAGCGTTGAACTGATCAACTAAACTTTGAAGTAAGTTCTGTGATGCCATATTGATGTTGTTGTTAATCTTCTTGTTAATAAGAATGTCCGTCGGAGATGTTGTCTCTTCGGAGGTTTGAGTAATACTCATGCTGTGTCATGGTAGCGCTCTCACTTTTATAATCGACACTACCCCCACCACTGACACTACCCCCACCAGTTTGTTGAAGGAAATTATTCAAGCGGTAGGCATTCTTTAAAGCGCACTGCGACCTTCGATGTTTAAAACTTTTTGATGAAATACAAAGTTCGTTGAAGTAGCATTGGAAATCTTTATCAATTATTGCATTAATCACTTCGTTGCTTGTAAATGATTGTATCCAATTTGCTTTTTCCAATCCCCTTGTGTAGATAATTTTAAACTCTTTGCAATAATGATTCATAATGTGCGGCATCATGTTATAATTAATGAAACCTTCATCCCATCTTAAGTTGTGAAAATGTTTGTTCAACCATTTGTTTGTAACTTTCGCTTTAGTTGTTAGTCTATTAAATGGTACTGGAGGTTTGAACAAATAATGATAAACTACTGATGTGTTCATGTCCAAGATTACTAATTCTTTAATAATAAAATTACCATCATTTCCTCGGAAAGCTTGAAATTCAATTATACCTCTTTTAACTTCCATTATATGTGGCGCATTAGAAAACGAAACCTGTTTATTCATGATGAAGTCTCACTAACAACTGACTTAAAAATTGAATGAGCCGATGTTTATAACAGACAGGATTGTTCTTCTTCTTTCACTTCTTGTGCCACTTCATCAATATTAAAATTGGTGTGATAGTTGTTTAATTGTCTCCACATTTCAACTTCTTGAGGTATTCTATTAAAGATTGAAGTATCCACGGGACCGTATAAAATTGGAACAAAAGGTTTTTTGTCCAATGTATCAATTAGATAGTCTTTAATTATTGCACTTGAAAATATTAGTTGTTTCAAATATCTGGTGACGGGACCGGTAGTACAACTTAAAGTATAAAATTCTTCTTTAGTGAAATATAATTTAACATTATGTGTAGTTAAATCTCTGAAGCGAACAATTTGTCCTCCACGATGTTTTACTATATCAACTTCAATATTTGATTCCAATAAACTTAATCTTGTTCTTCTTCCAAATGTGTTGTTACTTAAATAGCACTCTAAAAGATGTAAATGTTTCATGAGAGATTCCCAAGTAATTTCACTGAAAGTAACCATTTTGTTTCCATGATTTAAAATAACAATTGGTGAATAATCCATTGATTTTAAAATTCCAACTGATATACTTTTTGTCATGCATGAAGAAATTGGGTAGATAATCCGAAGAAATACTTCTGTTAAAATATTGGTTGTAATGTTAACTTCAACCTTCTTCCTTTTTACTTCTTTTTCAGCTTTTTCTTCTTCTCTCTTCTTATGTTTGTTGAATTTTAGGAACTCGTCCATTTCTCGTTCAACTTGTTTTTCTATATCTGAACTATTATCATCCATTAGAGGTGTATTTTCTTCTCCGTTAGTAGAATTCATCTTGCGAATGATGTTTCCCATACGACGGTTGAAGATAGAATGAAGTTTCTACTAATTATTTTCTCGCTTTTATATTTTTCGTAAATCCTTGAAATTTATACAATTACATAATTGTTTGTTTTGAACTTGTCTTTCACAAATGAAATTCTAACCTCAAAAATTAAAGCAGATAATTCTAACCTCAAAAATTTGCAGTTGTTGTACAATTCTTCTTAAAGTACATTCTTCACAATTCCGGTCAGCGGTGTGTAAGTAACTATTTTATCATGTAGAATTAGACAGTATGCCGAAGTTCCATCCGCTACTGGTTCTTCAAATTCCATTTCAATTTTTATATCCACACTTGATGATTTTACCGATTCATTTTGTTTTGAACAATCGATTACAATTATTGGAGCCTTGGAATAATACTGGTCAGGTGATAATAGTGGTGTATTAGTCTTTCCATAATATGACGATTGAAATCTTGCATACATATCGTATAAAATAGAAAAACGTTTTTTGCTGAACATGACATTCAAATTGTCATAGGGAAAGAATTGAGAGTTTAGGAAAACTTTACAATTCTTTATTTTACAGTGATCAAATTGACCAGCATTTGCAGTGATAACATCTTTTCGCTTAGTTTGAAAACCGAGTATTATGTACCTTGCTCGTTCCAAGTAAGTTGATGTCTTGACGGTCCATGTTTGTCGTTCTGTCTGAGGTAGTGTAGGGTATTCATGAAATTCCCAACTTCGGAATGGCATCACAATATCACGGTCAGATTTCAACTTTCTCAATAATAGGATTCTATGTTCATCAGCCAATCTTACATGAGGTACTCTCCAAACAACTTTATCCAACTGTAGTTGCCATTCCAGTTTATCTTCCGTAGTTGCAGGGTCTGCAAGTATCAAGTCCTTATTAGTTGAAGATCTGAGTAATACTAATTCTTGTTTGACATTTATTATTACCCGTTTGTAATCTTCAGCGAATCCCAAAAGCAATCGTAAAGGTACATGAAAATCAAAGTGACCGTTGGAAGCTGGTGTTATAGTGTCTTTATCGGGGGCAACCCATCCGGCGGTGACTATTGAATTCTTCTCATGCGGTGTTAATGATGTTAATCCTTTCAATGTCGTTGTTAAACCAACCTTTTTTGTTGAATCAACCGTCACCCCTGATATTTCATATCTTATTTCATCAAAAAGATATGCCATCGGGTTATTTATAAAAGGAACTGTTGAAGCAGTTTTTCCATCCAATTTTAATACCCGTCCTTCGATGTACAAGTAACTTTCACACGGTAACGTGTAAATATCTTGTTGTTGAATGGGAATCCTTATTTCATCGTTATTGTTTAATTTTGATGAAGTGTAAGGGTTGTGCGTGTGATATTCCTTCTCCCATAGTGTTTCGTCGAACGTTGGTCCTTGAGATATATCCAGGATATCCATCGCTGTTAAGTTTCAATCCAATCTTCTGTAGAAAACGAATGTTGTCCGATGTTAACTCTTCCAATGTCGAGGAGCTACTGAGCTCCCGACTCTTCCGTTGCGGTTTAAATGATAATCCCATGTTGACTTTTATGTTGCTGCTCTGATGTGTATCCGTATAGTAATTGTTTCTCCTCTAAAGTCAACACTATGACCGTCTTGATCCAATATGTTCAGTACGATGTCTGAAATGAAACTGGTGTTTAACGGCAGGTATATCAAGTTTTGTGGCTTCTCAACAATTTTAAAACCGGGAGCCACTGTTGGATAAAATGTATGTAAAATATGTTGATTAACTCCATCTCTATACGATCCGTGTATAATGTTGCACGTGACATCGATACTATTTACTTTCAATATTGTTACAGTTGAATCACCTGAATGAGTAGTTTCAGGAGTTAAGATTTTCTTTTTTGTATCTGTAAATCCAAGTAAACTGCCAATCGACTGTTCCAAGCTGACATCAATATAATATTTCGAAGTTATTTCTGCTTTTAAAGTATTATTGTTTCCTTTAATGGTGATATTGTCTTCTCCGAGTTGTTTCTGTAATAATTGGTTTATATCATCGATTTCATAAGCTCCAGTAGGAAATGTAATTATTTTCAATTCTGAGTATTTTCCTGCAGCATCCTTAGTTTCATAATAATGTAGTAAATTGTTCTTCCCTTCCGTAACATTGGGAATTGAGTTGTAGGTAGTCAAATCAAGTAATGCCGCTTCCCATAATCGTTCCTTGGATAGACGCAATGCTGGGAACAGCGTACTTTTCAATGTGGATGAATTTCCACTCAGTGACACTGTATACGATGACATCTTAAAGCTGACTGACACTCTTTGCTAGAAACTCCAAACATAAATGCCCACATATTTCAGTATTGTTAGGTTGTTCTCTTTTGTAATTGTAAAAAATGTTTTTGGAGTTTTGAAAATAATGTTGAAGTTCTTTCGGCGGTGGTAGATTGCCAAAACTGTCAAAGTAGTAAACGGTTTGTCCAAGCTTTTTATAGCATACCCAATGAGTGCCTGGACCATAGGTGGAATCCAAATTTACTATTCCAGTTTCATTTTTCCATATTTTAGTTGGTAATGCATCTTTCATAAAAACTCCTCGAAAGAATGGTATTTTCAAACATTTTACATAATCATTTAACTGATGATTTGTTAAGGCTTTATTTGGAATTATCAATTGATTCTTCTTATTTAGTACACACGGTACGGTTTTAGGTATAAACCTGCTCCGTTTTTTACCATTTGCCAAACAGAAGTCTTCTTTACATTTGCCTTGCGAGTTCTACGACGCCCTTTTTTAATGTTTCCACCTCTTTTGGGAGCGCCTCTCTTTGCAGGTCTTCCTCTGCGTCTTCCACCACCTAACTTTGCTTTCGTCTTCATGGTTGTAGTTACTGCCCAAGCCGCTGCTTTTTCTGCAATACTTGCGTCACTTGATTTTACTCTTTGCCAAGCTTTTTCTGCTAGAATGTTATCCGCTATTGATCTATTTGTTGAATCTTTATACTTTGAATATGCTATATCGTGTTCTTTGCAAGCTTGATCTAATTTATTAATTCCAGGATCTCCTCTTGCTAAACGTTTTGCCAACTTAGTTCCAGGTCCACAATATTGATAACCTCCGGGCAGATGTAATTCGTATGGTAAAGCGTCTATCGCTCGATTCACAACAGCACCAATTGGAATCCGTCTGAGCAAGGATAATGCAGCTGATGTTAAACCACGTCCTCTCTTGCCGATGTCTTGACGACGACTGAGCGATACGGTCTTCATTATGCTGTTTTATGTAACCAACGTCTTCACTCTATGAAATACTTTATGATAATGAATCCTTTTTTGTGTATTCCATACTTAAATATTCAAAAGTTTTACTAGTATCTATCAATGATTTCATCTTTAATCCATTGGTTTCTCCGAGAATCTTCGATTTTATTGTGTTTCATCGATGCATTAATCAAATGATTATGCATATCAATAACTACATTACCTACAAGATTCATTACATACTCTATATTAGTAGCATCTTTGTCATGTGTAGGATTATCAAGATTTGTGATACGTTTACCATTACATGTATACACAGATGGATCGTTTTTAGAGGTTGCTATAACTTGATTAATAGTAGCAACATCATTTGGAGCTATTCCTGTTGATATGTTAGATATTCTTCTATTTTTTCCATCATATACGTTATTTATTTTATCTCTAACTATAGTTTGTTTTACAACAACACAATCCTGATCATCTTTACCAGATTTAACTTCGGTTAATCGTCTGCCTCCACATATAAAGTTAACACCAGTAGCTGATAGTTGTGGTACTTGTTTTAAAATAACAGCATCATGTTCTTCCGTGCCTAAATTTATATTTGACAATTTTTTATTTTTTCCATCCCACTTGTCATTTTGTAGTTGTAGTAAGGTAAACTTTTCGCTTCCTTGCATAAACTCATCACCTTTCTTTGACACTACTTGATTTTGTTTAACAAAAGTGGATGTTTCTTTTTTTAAGCTTTCATTCATTTGTTTCACGGTAGCAGCATCCGATGGAGTTGAACCATCTTTCAGATTGGACAACACTTTTCCATGACAATCAATAACAGCATCATTATATAAAATACAATTATCTTTAATATATTTTATATTAACACCATCACTTTCTTCTTTAGGATATCCAATATCGTTTATAGTATATTTATAAAAGGAAAATCCATCCTTTTTCTTTTCTGGTATTACAGAGTGCAAATAACGCTTATTGATTGTATCTGTATCATCGGTTGGGTCTGCCACATTAGTTATTTTATAATTTAAAGCATTGTACATTTTTCCACTTTTAGTCTTTTGCAACAGTAAAGCGTAATCCATCGCAGATAGCAAATAGCCTTTATTAACAACATCTCCATTGTTGACTGGTTTTGCAACATTAATAACCCTGTGAGATTTTGCATCATACAGTTGGTTGTTGTCAAGTTTTAAACTTGTAGATGTTTCCTCCTTTACTGTTTTTAAATTTGTTGCATCTCCATCTTCTTCTGGATCTTTAACAAACTTTAAACGTTTATTATTTATGTTATAGTCACCTTCGGGTGTTTGCGGTAATCCACTTCTTTTTCTGTTTTCTCCAACTTGCACTCCTAACGCGGAGTAACGTCCGAACTTGTCAACGCTCATGTTAGAACTGACACATTATATGCCTGCAACTCTTATATATCCGCGGACGATTATACAATTATGCCGCGATTCCTGAGTTCGTCAATCAGAGCTACCCATTCATTATTTAAACCTGTATGACCAGCTTCCATGGCTTCATGCAATAGTCTCATTCTATCAACCAATTTATTGATGTCGTTGTAGTAAATCACATTTGTATTGTATAGATTTTTCATCAATCCTTTACCAGATGTTGAAGTATCTCCTTTACTCTTTTTACCATGTTGTTCAAGAAGTGATAAATCCATAAGTGATAGAGATTTTCTTTTCAGTGGTTGTCTCACCGCTGGTGCAGTACGTAATGTTGGCAATTTTCGTGGAGGAAACAACTTTTTTATAACGATGTTATATTTTGTTGCACGTGAACGATTAATCATTCCATCCTTTAAGTAGTTTCTTTTATGAGCGTTAGTATTTTGTAGAATCTCCTTAAAAACACTTAAATCTTTGGATGAATATCTTAGTGGTATGTTTTTAAAAATTAATTCATATAATCCTTTTGTTCCTTTATATCTGTGCTCACCAATAATGATGTAATCATCTTGTGTTATTTCAAGCTTTGAATCGCCGATCTTTAATTCATTCCCATCAATTCTTGCTCCGTATATGTGTGATCTACTCAAATTTGGGTTTGATTTCATGTCATGTAGCATTTTCATTATATATTTTCTTCCAAGAGGTCCATGTTGTAATATATCGCTACTCAATTGAGTTAAATTTGGAATAGATTGTTCTGCTTCTGGTATTGGCTGTTCTTCTTCCTTTTCAACAATTGGTTCTTCTTCTTCTTTTGTTTCTTCTTGCTCACTAGCACTTGTATATGAATCATCATCATCTTCTTTTTTTAATGCTTGTACTTCTTGTTTAGAAACTGGTAGTAAAACATCTCCTTCATAACGAGGTTTACCAATAGTTTCTGATATCTGTTTTAAAGGTTCCGTAATAGGTTTAAATGTAGTCTCTAGAAATTCTTCTCTTTCACTTAAACCCATCCTCAATGCACGATTCTTCATCCTAATAGAATCACTGAGTGATTTTATTTCTTTCAATAGTTTTTCTTGATTCACCATGTTTACACTGTGAAGTTCAACGTGTAACTAGATGTAGCATCGGTAGTTCAACGCATAAATACAAATTTATCCAACCCTATACGATATCTACCATTTTTAATATCTTCTTCCTTCATAATAACGAGAAAGCTATATTTCTCATTCCATGCTTTGCCACACATCTCTTTAAATTTTTCAAATGGCATATCCGCATTTACATGATCATTATATATATGCTTTAAATTTGTTTCATCTTGTTTGAAGATGATCAACATATTTGCATTGTCTCTTATAAGTTGTTTTGGAATTTTACTGTATGTTTGACCAATGTAAATGCTATCAATATTATGATGTCTTCCCATAGCAAAATAATTCCTTATTGTGTCATGATTTTCACAAGAAACATCGTCAAATATAAAAATAGAAAATGGTTTTGCTTCATTTGGTTGCATAATTGTTTCACTGGCATTAAACTTGTAAAAATTTACTTCAGGTACACTTGCAAGTACTTTATCCAATAATTGATATTTTGGTTGTTGCAATGATTTTGAAAAAATGTATATATTGTTAAAACGCAATCCTTTAGGATTAGTTATAAGGTTAAAAACAACATTAGTTTTTCCACAATTTGAAGGACCAGTTATTAGACACCTTATCGTATTTGGTAGTAATTCACCATGTTTTCCATAATTTAACTTATCATTGTCAACTGTCAATTCATCAATGTTATTGATATTAAATCGATCTTTTTGTTGTACAATCTCCATCTTGTATAAAGGTTAAACACACAATGAGCTATTAAACAACTATACTAAGTCTTTTGAAGGAATCCAAGAGTCTTCACTTTTATCAAACCCTAACCACCGGACTTTAACCATATCCTTTTTTCTTTGTAAAATCTTCTCGACAAGATATACATCACCAACTGTTGATTTCAACAATTCGTGTCCGTAGAATCCACCTTGAAGTAATTCACCCTTGTTATCCTTTAATAAATAGGTTTCAGGTATAGTTGGTTGCACTTTATAAATTGTAAATACTTCATTAGTCCAATTTGGTAGATATCTTTTACTAAATACACCTTTGTATTTGCTTATACGAACTTTATCGTTGACCTTGAACTTCTTTGGTTGCAATTTTTCTAATTTCGGTGTTGTATTATTTTTAATGCGTTGTAATACAATTTTCGCATTAGCACTGTTTACCTGGATAGGTTTCATTCCAATGGTACGATGATATTTGTTGTTATACTGTTTTATAAGTTGTGGTAATATGTCATACCACACATATGATCCTCGTTTTGAAAATTGTTTATACATCGCACCTTTCAATGTTCTATTGAATCTTTCAATTATTGAAGCTTTAACTTCAGAATTTGTAGAATAATGATTTATTTGATATTTCTTCATCAAAGCTCTAAAGTCTTTATTAAAATATTCTTTTCCATCATCGGTCTGTAGATGTTTAATTTTAAATTTATTTCTTTGTATTGTGGTTTCCATAGCTTTTGTAACACTTTTACCAGTCTTATCCTTCAATGGTAAAGCGTCAGCTATTTTAGTAAAACAGTCTATAATTGTTAAAATATATTTAAATCCTTTGTTTAATTTACTGTGCGGTATCATTTCAATGAGATCAGCTTGATAAAGATCATTCATCCCTTTAATGATTGTACTTCTTCTTGGAAATCTTCTTCTTGCTGGTTTATGTAGTTCATTTACAATCTTGTCCTTCACACTTTCCATCTTCAGATGTTGCTTGTACACCGCATGTAAAAATACTGATCCATAGAATAGTTTATTCTCATTTATATAGCTTGAATATAGGTCAAGGCCATTTCATATTAGTGTAAAAAAGAGGGAACATGGCATTGGGCTTGCCATGTCCCCTCTTCTTTACGGAAAGGAAAAAGGAAGAAGGTAGAGGGCGAAGAATAGGTTTACTGGTCAATAGGGTTTAGAGAGTAGTGGCCGAATGGTAAAGTATTAATTTTATCTTCTAAAATATGACGCTTGTCATCTTTGTAGCTTAATGCCCACTTTGTTTGTTTGACACTAAATAGTTGATGATTATAACTTCTAATAGTGTTGAACGTTGCAGTTGTTTCAACATTTTCAAACAAACATCTTTTATAATGTTCAAACTGTACGTTCTTCTTCAGGAAAGAAGTTTTTATTCCTTTGGCCTTCTTCGTGATTTGATGTTCGTTCCTCTCGTTTATGTACAGTTGAAATGAATACAGTTTGGACATTAATGCTACAATTTCCATCATCGGCACACCATTTGTTTCATCTTTAAATTTTCCCAATACTTTCTTATTTCTGTCATAGTCGTAATTTGGATGATCCTTAGGATAATCGGAAAAGTCGAAATCATCTTTATATATAAAGGTGCGTAGATCTTCATACATGTCATTTGTTTTAATCCAGTAAATTAGTGCATCCGTGTCCATATATGCAATACCAATGTTCTCTCTTCCATAATAGTTAACCATCTTCTTATAATGAAACTCGTACATATGTGTTTTTGAAATATCCAAGATTGACATTCCAAGATACAAAGGACGATCCATTGTAACTGACTTCTTGTTCATGGAAATAACAACTAGATTTTCATTAATAATTATAGATGAACCAAAGTTTGGTTGTTGCACCAATTTCTGTAATTTTACTGGATCAGTTACCAATTTGATATCCTTATGTTTCCTTTTGTTTTCCAAAGTCTTGCCAAATATTGCGTTATTCATTAATTTGAAAAAATCTTTTTGAAAACTTGATGTAGCGGTGGCTCTTCTTCTTGTGTTGTTGTCGATGTAAGGTTTTAACCAACAAGATTGAGAAAATTGTAGTACTCGATTAATTTTTGTAATTCTTAATCCTAAGTCTAAAGCTTGTTGTATCATCCAGTAATGTCCAACATATCGAGACTTGTCGGTTAAAGTCATCATTAATTTTGGCCATCTTCCAGTAGGGGAAATTTCAGTCTTCGGAAGAAGTGGTAAATCATAATGTTGATCATGAAGATGTTCAGGATATTCAAAATTAACATCAAAAATGTAACCAGTTTCACCATGCTTCGGTATATCCATTATGTTTCCAATCGATTCTGGATCTATCCATTTAAAATTATCATATGGAAGGGGATTCGACATTGCCCATCCGTATAAGTTATTTGCATCGAAATAACCTAGGAATGTTGTTGGTTTTGATGCATCATAATCGGGCAGATACTTGTTGTTGGCCTTGAAATGTCGTGTAACGCTTTGCGTCAATCCCCCTCGAACTCCTGACTCTAACATCATAACCATATCTATATCAGTAAGAAGTTGTATTTTACAATTTGTTTCTTTCAACATAGCTTGCCATGCTAATCCAGGTGAAGTGTACGAATGAAGAGGGTCTAATCCATATGCCGCAAAACATGTATTTCTAAATTCTTCCATTATATCACATAGTAAAGTTACATCCAATTTAACATAAAAATCTGAATATTCTCCCAATGTTCTAAATCCTAAATCGTTCCATACTTTACATGCATGATCATAGTCCTCTTGAGATATGTCCATGTCATAAAGTTTACTTTTGAATTCTTCTTTAGCCGGAAGTGATGTTTCATTAAATCTTTCTAAACTGTCTATGTAATCATATGGAAACACACCTTTCCGAAGTACCAAATCCAGTTTGTCGTTATTTACAATCTTCTTTGTTTCGATGAAATCTTGTTTCCTTAAATTTTCTGAAAGTTTGGATAAACTCGACGGCATAAATCTGTAGGAGTCCAAGAATCTTAGTTTCATGTTTCCAACTTCTTTGGAAAAACTTATAAACTTCTCTGAAGTTTCAGCTAACACATCGATTTTACCGTCGTCTCTTCCTAATTCAGGTATTATAAAATGAGCATCGTACCCACTGAGGTTATGCAGAACCACAGGAATAAATAGTGGTAAACGATAGCTCAAGTTGCATTTATTACAAGCAGCACCCCTGTAATAACCTGTGAGGTGATCGTGATCTTTAACTTTATAATTCTCAATAGTAAAATCATTTTTGCATAAGAAACAACGAGTTGCATTTTCATGTTGAATTTCTTCTTCTTCCTCCATCGGTTTCATTGGTACAATATTTGTATATAATCTTTGTGCATTTCCAGCTATTGAATATAAGTGATCAAGAAATATTTTTTCTACATTTTCACCACGATATACTAGAGGTTCTGAAGTTAATCCATATCTGTTTAAATGTTCTTCTGATAATGTTGATTTAACCATTAAACAAAAACTATTTGGTTTGTGCATTTGATATTTGACACTTTTTCTAGCTTCACAATTTTCATCTTCCATAGGAATTAGTGTTGATTCAAAGTCCGCATATACAACTATAGGGATACGGTATTGATGATGAACCTTTTGAAATGTAACAAATGCTCTGTTTTCCGAAGGTAAATTAATCTTTGCTTCATAATTATTGTTACATAGCCTTTTGTGCTCTTGTAACCATTCTCTTCCTTGTCTTCCTTCTCGTTGAAAATTAAAACATCTCTTGCAAATTATCTTTCTGTGTCGAGCTTTAGAAAGCTGCTTGTTAACAAGAGAGTCGAATTTCTTAATGTACACATAGTGAGACACATCTCCTCGCGTTAGTAGTAGTAAATCCGTATGATCTGGTAGCTCTTCTTTTACAACACGTAAAGGATACACTTTGTTTGAACTATCTAATGCAAAAACATTGATAGATGTACCAGGATTTTTCTTCTCAAATTTTGATATATCTTTCAGTGATACAGGGTAAGTAATTCCTTGAAAATTGTACCTATGTCTTTGATTTTCATAGTGTTGGTTAGGTTTATCGAAATGATTTGGTACAAACTTAGATGTCATCGCATATCTAAAACATTCATTATCTTGATTTTTTACATTAATACATGATCTTGTATCCTTAATTCTTTTGGGCAAAGGAATGTAACTAGATCCCATTAGTCCATATCCATGTTTATGAACTCTTATATCTAATACTTCAATACTTGTAAGACTCCATCCGGATCCTCTTCCTTCGTGTTCCTGAATTTTTGTTAATATTTCTTCTATACAGTTTTCTACTATTGAATCAATGTTTGAACTTTCCATAATGGTTCGGTTTTTTGTTATGAATCCTCTTGGTGATAATTCTTCTTGTACATTTATAAACATAGCTTCTAGTAGTAAACCAAATTTAAGAAAGTTCAATCTTTTCAATTCTTCTTTTAAAGTTTTACTTACAATTGGTTTTGCTTCTCTAATAAATTCTTCTAGCTTCAAGTTTTCATTTTGAATCTTATGATGCATTACTACTTTACCGGGTAATGCAAATACTTGTAGATTCGGTAAAGTAGTTGAAGATGTTGCAGTTATTTCATCTTGTTCTTCTT
>JAQYXR010000531.1:0-78245 GCA_030545055.2 Neoaliturus tenellus | reverse complement strand
ACTACTCATATTGTTTGTTTACCAAATATTGCATTACAAATAGGCCTAGCCTATGGGTTAATTTGATAATATTGTTAATTTACCCAATATAATATCACAATAGGCCTTACCTATGTCACATCAATTGTTTTTCATAAATGAAAATAATTGCCAAACGTAGCAGTAAAAGTAGGCCTAGCCTAGACAAATTTAATCAGAGTTGTAAATAGATAGCCTAGATTGGATTTCTGTGATATGAACATTTTATTAGTTGAAAGTATGATGAGTTATTTGTTGTTAATAATTGTAAATATTAGCATAAGCAGTAATATTTAATTGTAAATGGTTTGTAAATATTGTATTGTACTTACAACAGACGATAGGTTATGGCGACATACGAATTGTAATAATGAGTTGATAGATTTGTAGAAATAGTTTAATCATGTCATTACAATATTTAAATAATATCAACAATAGTAAGTTAAAATAATACAAACAAGATAGATAGATAGATAAAAACAAACATTATTTGATGTTGACATTAGTGCGTCGGCAGTATCGCCGTCAGCTGTTGTAGTGCCGTCAGCTGTTTAGCGGCAACAATGACCGGGCCGGTGGCGCTACCCCACTCACGTGACACCCTGGCCGGCAACTCGGATATATAAGGGGGCAGTGCAGCGTGCAGCGGCAGCTCACTGGCATTTGTTTCCGTCGCTGCGTGCACGTCTTCGGACTGTGCTGTGGCTGGCTCGTAGGGTTGTTAGGGGTCGCTGCGTGCACGTCTACGGACTGTGCTGTGGCTGGATAGCTTAGGGATGTTAGGCTAATAGATGCATTGTATGTTATTAGTAATTGATTATTGGTTAGTTGATTAGGAAGTAACTTTTGGAGATATATTTATTGTAAAATGTGTATTGTTTATTACAGAAACATTAAATAAAAGGTCAGTACAATTTATTCTGTCTTATTCTTTCAGTTTAAATTAATACATTGAAATATTTCACAGGATTTAACTATTATTTTATTATTTTTTACTATTTTACTTCAGGGTAGGTTCTTTGCCACGGCACTAAAATTATCCTATGAAATAAAAGATTTTAATACAATTAACAACGTTTAGTTTATTTAAAATAAAACTTTAAAGTTAACAAATCAATAAAATAAAACAAAGCAAAACAAACAGGTGATGGTATAAAATGGATGAAATGATAAAATTCAAATTATCGCGATTTAATTTCGTGCGTAGACTAGGCGGAGCCTAAAAACTAGTAGCGAAATAGCTAAAAGCCAATTATCGCTCTATGTAGTCAGCTAGAGCCGAATCTACTTATAAAAGTGGAGTAGAAGACCAGCGTTAGCCGAGAACCCTTACCTTTCGGTTCGGAGAGCCAGCTGTTGCCGAGTTCTTCACCTCTGATTATGCATTTAAAATGTGCCGGGTTAACTAATTTTTACGTACCGTACAGAAAACGCTTGCTGATTTGGCGTTTCTAAAAGTCTGTCTTTAAGCAACCACGTGTTTTTTAAAAGTAAATTTAATCAGGTGTCAATATATTTGTTTATATTTTAGTTTTTTCAAAACAAAATGTTTGAATAGGTTGGAATTTCGTACTTTGAATTTAATAAATGATTGTAACTTATTTGTTTAGTATTTATTCGTTTTGATAGAATTTATTTGTGATTAGAAACGTGAAAATAAATTATAAGTGAATTTTTATTACGAAGATATAGAAGTGAAATTTTAATTTTTTAAGTGAATTTATTGTGACGATTGGCTCGTATCGTCGCAATTGTCCCCTCAAAAATTTTGATTTCGAAAGTTATGCGAGAAAACAAAATTTTTATGAATGATGAATGATGATGAAAAATTAAGATGGATGAATAACAAATAATGAATAACCTAAAAAATATACAAAACAATTATTCGTGTCTTCCTCTTGGTTCTTCTCTCTTGAATTATTATGATATTACATCGAGAAGTAAGTCCTCTTCGTCGACATTTATGGATAGAACGTCTTCATTTTTCGTTGGGGATTGCAGTGGAGAAATCAATTTTGGATGTTTCATTTTTCTTAAGATGTACTCTGAATAGGTGATTTTCCTTTTTGGTTTTGTTTTGGTCTCCAAGCTTGCTTCTTTGGGCTTTGGTTTTTCTTTAGGTATATTCTCTTTGAAGTCTAATAAAGATGAATACCATTTCTCTTTTTCTTCCACCATTCTTTTAATGTTTTGCCTCTCCCGTTGTGCAAGTAACTTTAGTTTATTTTTTTCTTCATTTGCAAACATAGACGCTTTTGTTCCTTCAGGCTTCAACATTTTTTTAATAATTTCCAATCGGGGATCTTCAGGGGTAAGTTTTTCAATCCATTTTTTAAATGCTTTATTCTTTTTCTTCCCTCCTTTCTTTGGTATGTAGATTGGTCGGTTTGTAACTGTTGCCATCCTGCAAAATCAAATAAGTTAACTTTTTAGTTTTAAAGGTTTTCTGTTAAAAACTTTTTTAATGACTGAACATGGTACGGTCCTTTTATTTTATTGAGTTTTAAATCAATTAACATATAAGTTGAATTTCCAATTCTTTTATGAATTCTGTAAGGTCCCTCATATATTTAGCAAAGTCCCTTAGTTTCACCAATCAGATTGTTCAAGTTTGGAGCACTTCGTAAAAGTACTAAGTCTCCTTCGTTAAATTCGGTTATTTTGTTTTTGATATTAAGTTTTTTAGCTCTTTCATTTTGACTTTTCTTTATTCTTTGTTTAGCTAATTCTATCTTTACAATGTGGGAGTCTTTAGTGTTATTCAAAAACGGTAGAATATGATGCCAAAATCTAAGATTCCTTTTATTTAAATGTAACTCATTTGGGGTAAGTTTAGTAGTGCTGTTATATGTTTCATTTAAAAACTCATTGATAATGTTAACATAATCGGGCCACGATTTTTGATTATTAAAGCAATATGTCCTAAGACATCGTTTAACTTCTTTAATGGTTCTTTCTGCTAAGTTTGGTTGTGGGTGCCTAATTGGGGAAAATATTGGACTTATGTTTTCAGTGGTAAGTTTGGTAAGCCACATTTTACTTCTGAATTGAGTTCCATTATCGCTATGTATTTTCATTGGTTTGCCATAGTTTGGAATATAGTCAAGAAATATTTTGTTTATCACTGATTTAGTTGTTGCTCTTACCAAAGGATATAGTTTAACAAATTTTGAGAAAATATCTATAACGATTAGAATATACTTTAAACCGTATTTTCCTTTAGGTAAAGGTCCAAGAAAATCTATGGCGATAATTTCGTTTTTATTTGAGACGTTTACTCCGCTTGTTAATCCATATGTCGTATAGTTAGAGGTTTTACATTTTTGACATATTTCACACTTAGAGATGGTAGATCGAATCCTACGGGACATGTTTCTGAAAATAAAAGATTCACTTAGTAGTTGCAAACATTTTAATGATCCACAGTGGAGATAGTAAAAATGACAACTCCATATTAATTGTGTTACCATACTTTCAGGGATTACTATCCTCCAATTAGGATTTAATTTGGTATTCTGTACCAATATACCATCCTGTATATTGTAATAAGTCATAGGTTTATCTAAGTTTTTTCCTTCGATTTCTCTTTGTTTTCGTTCTAAGATGTTATTAATTTCTGAATCAGATGTTTGAATTTCCTTTATATTTTTTAACTGCCTTAACAACTCTTCATTAGGTTCTCTTTTAATTATAGCAACTGTAGGTTGATAGGCATTACCTTCTATTTCAGAGTGGCATCTCCTACTTAAACTATCCGCGACTACATTTTCTTTACCAGAACATCCTTCAATCGAATATTGATATTCTTGAAGAGCGAGAACCCACCTGGTTAGTCGAGAGTTTAATAATCTACACGTCTTTATGAAAGTCAGCGCCTTATGATCGGTGATAATTTTAATTTTGCATCCAAGTATTGTTTGCCTAACCTTTTGAAGACAGTATAAGATGGCCAAAAATTCCTTTTCTGTAGTAAATAGATTAAGTTCGTGTCCCCTCAGAACTCTACTCATGAATGCTATTGCTCCTTTACTGCCATCTTCCTTAATTTGATATAGGTGACCACCAATGGCTTTATCACTAGCATCGCATTGTAATATAAATTCCCGATTCGGATCTGGGTGATGTAGTGCATTAGTTTTAAGAAATAGGTTTTTTGCATTATCAAAAGCTTATTCTTCTTTTTCAGTCCATATAAATTTTTGTTTTTGAGAGGTCAACTTTAATAGTGGTTGTATCGTGTCTGAATATTTTTCCACGAATCTGTTATAATAATTTAACGTCCCTAGAAATCCTCTTAGTTCTTTTTGATTCCGAGGTCGTTTAAGGTTTAAAATGGCTTGGATACGTTCTGAATTAGGTTCGATGCCCTCACCAGTTATAATAAATCCCAAGAAAGGTACTTGATTTCGACAAAATAAGGATTTTTTAAATTTAATGGTCATATTGGCATCTATTAGTTTTTGAAAAATAACGCCTAAATTGGAGATGTGTGTTTCAAAATCAGGGGAATGACATAAAATATCGTCCGCATAAACCAAGGCAAAATGGTCTATTTCGGTTTGGAAAACGAAACTAAGTGCACGCACCAATGCTGCCGAGGAAGTTTTTAAGCCAAATGGAGTTACGCAATATTGATAAGTTTTACCTTGAAATTGAAAAGCTGTGTATTTTCTAGATTCTGGGGTCAATTCTACTTGCCAGAAAGCGCTGGAGAGATCGAGTGTGCTTAACCATCTAGTTTTTCTCCCTTGAAATAATATCTCACTTACTCCGCGGTTACATTCATAATCAGGTACACTAATTTCGTTTATTTTCCTGGCGTCTAAGCAAATTCTTATTTCGCCAGTCTTTTTTATCACAGGCACTATAGGATTGATATATGGGCTATTACATCTTTCAATAATTCCGTCCTTTTCCATTTCATTTATTTCGTTTTTGATTGAATCGACATATTTTAATGGTATAGGATAAGTTTGCAGTTTAAATGGTTTTGTTTCATCTATTTTTATTTCATGTTTGTATTTGTTACATCGTCCTGGTTTATCAGAAAATACCTTTTCATATTTTTTAAACAAATCTTGCAATCTTTTCTTTTGTTCCTCATTTAAATTTGTCGTACTTATTACGTCATGACTTGTATCATCCTGGTACATTTCTTCTATTATAATTTGGGAATTTTCTACTGATTGAATTACTTGGCACTGTATAGCAATATCAGTCTTGTTATTAAATTTTATAATGGTTTGCTCGTTGTGAATAGAGACAGTTTTATTACGAAAGTTAATGATCATTCCTAATTCGTTTATTGTATCGGTCCCTATAATCATTTCTCGAATTAACTTAGGGATAACTAAGTACTGAATCATAGCAGTGAAATTTCCGAACGATACTTCTAGTAATATTATAGTATTTATTCTTTTACTCTTATGTCCGGTAGCTGTCGTAATAATAGTATTAGCAAGGGGTAGTTTTCCATGGATTGTTATTTTATCTTTATTTTCTTCTAACCATTCCTTTTGAACACACGTAACATTACTGCCTGTGTCGATTAAAGCTTTTAATTTTACATTTTTTATTTGCAATTCTAATTCTGGACATTCTATGTCTTTTGTTTGAGGTAATTCTGAAGGTATTTCTTCTGTTAATAATTCTTTTGAACAATATATATTGGATACTATTGAGTCATTAAGTGGTGAATTATTGTTTTTATTAGGTGACATAATGTTTGATAGCACCGAGACGCAATTATTTGTTTCATTAGTTTGGATTTTTATGGCCGGGGGGTCACCTGTACGCTTAAAGCTCCCGGTGCTTCTTTGTTTAAAGAACCGTTGTCGTTTTCACTTTGGTTTTGTCGTTGTGTAATCATAGAGCATACCTTTTGTTGTTCTTGTGATGAGTATCTTTGTTCGTATTGCTTATATGGTGCTCGGTTTTGGTTAGTTCGCCACTGATCATAGTTATGTTTATCCCGTGATTGATAATTCTCATTGCCTATAAATTTAGAGTGTTGTTGGTTTGTGGGTGATTTTACTTGATCGTTGGTATGGTTTTTGCTATAGGTGTTGTTGTGGATTTTTAGTTGTCGATTTTTCTCATCATTATCTTCCCTTTGTAACAGTCTTTCCATTCCCTGTATAGTGGTTATTCCCTGTATCTTACACGCATCCATAATAGTTTGTCCAAAATGTTCAGCAAGGATAGTTACAATTTCTTCTTCATCTGGTGCATTAATAGTTATTGATTTTAACATAACTGCTCGTTCAGTAAAGTATTCAACTCTAGTTAAATTACCGTTATGCCGATATTTTTCATATTCCATTCTTTGTCGTACATTACGTTGAATGTCCCTACTCCAATACTTGTTTATAAATATAATTTCAAAATCTTCGTAGTTTCTTACATTTTCTTTATTAAGTTGCCACCATGAAGCGGCGTTTTCTATCATTGCTTCATCAATGATTTCTATTACGTTCCTTGCATTTCCAAATTGGGATTTTTCCTGGTTGATATAAGATTTTAGCTTATTCAAAAATAGCATTGGATTACTTTGTTTCCCGTTAAATTGAGGAACGTTTAGTGGATGTTTGTATTGATATATTACTTTAACTTCCTTTTCGTTTTGAGTCTCACTCATTTTTTTGTGTAGATCTTTTACAGCGAATTCCTGAGATTCTATTTTTCGGATTATGTCGATTTCAATTTCATTCCTAAGTTTTATAATGTTTGTCCCCAGGTTATCTTCAACTTGATCAATGTTCTGTTTAACTGTTTTTATTTCCTTTTCTAATCTTTTATAATAAATATCGTTGTTTTTGGCTTGATATTCAATTTTTTGATTTAACTCATGTTTGTTTTGCAGCAATTCTAGATTAGTTTTGTTAAGTTTTTCTTCAAGCTTTTCAATATTTTCTTTGACGGTTTTATTTGTCTGACCTATTTCATGGTTAATAGTGTTTAAGAGCTTTTGTTCTACAGTATTTATCTTACATTCTAGGGCCTTATTAATCTCATTCATTTTCGTTTCTAGTTTTTCGATTTTAGTTCCTAGATTCCCGATAATTTGGTTAGAAAATTCTTTTAACAAATCTTGTAAATTGGATTGTTCAATTCTTTCTCCAGCCTTGGGAATTATTTGTCTGTCAGTTCTAGTTGGGGATTGGAAAGGGGTAATATTTAATGATAACGATTGGATTGTTTGAGGGTTTCGTTCTACTTGTCTAGTTTGTGGCCTACTCAAAGATCTGGATCGTCTTTGGGTGTTTTTGGGTGTTTTGTGAGTTTTATTATCCATCCTTTGTTACTTATATTTTTTTTTTTGTGCAATGGTAAGTTTAAAGTCTTTATTTAGTTTATTGTTTAAACTATGCCTACTCGTTGGGCGCCAAAATTGAAATATTTCACAGGATTTAACTATTATTTTATTATTTTTTACTATTTTACTTCAGGGTAGGTTCTTTGCCACGGCACTAAAATTATCCTATGAAATAAAAGATTTTAATACAATTAACAACGTTTAGTTTATTTAAAATAAAACTTTAAAGTTAACAAATTAATAAAATAAAACAAAGCAAAACAAACAGGTGATGGTATGAAATGGATGAAATGATAAAATTCAAATTATCGCGATTTAATTTCGTGCGTAGACTAGGCGGAGCCGAAAAACTAGTAGCGAAATAGCTAAAAGCCAATTATCGCTCTATGTAGTCAGCTAGAGCCGAATCTACTTATAAAAGTGGAGTAGAAGACCAGCGTTAGCCGAGAACCCTTACCTTTCGGTTCGGAGAGCCAGCTGTTGCCGAGTTCTTCACCTCTGATTATGCATTTAAAATGTGCCGGGTTAACTAATTTTTACGTACCGTACAGAAAACGCTTGCTGATTTGGCGTTTCTAAAAGTCTGTCTTTAAGCAACCACGTGTTTTTTAAAAGTAAATTTAATCAGGTGTCAATATATTTGTTTATATTTTAGTTTTTTCAAAACAAAATGTTTGAATAGGTTGGAATTTCGTACTTTGAATTTAATAAATGATTGTAACTTATTTGTTTAGTATTTATTCGTTTTGATAGAATTTATTTGTGATTAGAAACGTGAAAATAAATTATAAGTGAATTTTTATTACGAAGATATAGAAGTGAAATTTTAATTTTTTAAGTGAATTTATTGTGACGATTGGCTCGTATCGTCGCAACATTAAAATAATAAAAGGTTACATTGTCCAAATCATTTCTAGGTTTTCCTCAATTTTAAATTAAACATATTCACTTCACACCAACATTAACACTTACACTCTACACGGCTGCGTGTCACGTCTTCGGACTGTGCTGTAGACCGAACTCTAACATTTACATTTTACACGGCTGCGTGTCACGTCTTCGGACTGTGCTGTGGACCGAACATTTACATGTACACTTTACACGGCTGCGTGTCACGTCTTCGGACTGTGCTGTGGACCGAACTTAATACCTTAATACCTTTAATACCTTTATTGAAATGGCGACCTAACTCAATAGGTAGTTTAAAGCCAAGTATGAATGAAGGATGAGTGTAGGATGATTGTGGCGCGATCTTGTAGTCTTGTTACTGACTAAGGCCGACATTCTCCTTAGACAGGACTGTTAATTCATATCCCAACAGCCAATGGTATCTAGGGACCTACAGTTTAACGTGGGATCCGAACCACAATTTCAACCTCCCATATACGAATTGGTCTAATTATGAGGATGGTACTTATGGATGAACTAGTATTCACTAGTGCGGACGTTAATCCCCACCAGGGAATATCGCATCCACAAGCCATCGCTCATAACTATCCACAATTCGTGACCTCCAAGTAGCTGGATTACAGGACGTCGCCACCGTCCCAGTCTTAACACTCTTAACACCTACACATTACACGGCTGCGAGTCACGTCTTCGGACTGTGCTGTGGACCGAACATTAACATCTACACTTTACACGGCTGCGTGTCACGTCTTCGGACTGTGGTGTAGACCGAACTCTTAACACCTACACATTACACGGCTGCGAGTCACGTCTTCGGACTGTGCTGTGGACCGAACATTAACATCTACACTTTACACGGCTGCGTGTCACGTCTTTGGACTGTGCTGTAGACCGAACTCTTAACACCTTCACATTACACGGCTGCGAGTCACGTCTTCGGACTGTGCTGTGGACCGAACATTAACACCTACACATTACACGGCTGCGTGTCACGTCTTCGGACTGTGCTGTGGACCGAACATTAACATCTACACTTTACACGGCTGCGTGTCACGTCTTCGGACTGTGCTGTGGACCGAACTCTTAACACCTACACATTACACGGCTGCGAGTCACGTCTTCGGACTGTGCTGTGGTCTAACACTTGCATAAAAAAACACGAATAACAAAATTTTTCTTTTGAATTGGATTAGCCTTGGCAAAGAATCGCCCTTGAGATCTCATTGCTCAGAGTTAAGTCCATTTTAAGAGCTAGTTTGAGGCATCACAATTGAATAAACACAAAAATTACTAAGAAATTATTACACCACGTTCATTAAAATCAGTTTTCTAAATTAACAGACCAACCCTACCATTTTATTTCGTTTTCTCCATAGTTTATTTTAATTTAATTCTTCACCGGCTAACCTGTCACGGTTTGTCTGGGACGACCGTGCACGAACCTTAATTATATCTTCACGACAATTTCCAGTTCATCTTTATCCATTTATTTTAGTTTATTCTGACGCTCAAACGACGTTATTCGTATTTTCCCGATTTATTTCTTTGATTAGTGTTCGTCTTAGGACAGACACGCATGCCTGCGTATCGTCTGGTGACTGCCTAAAGTAACTCGAATATATTCTTATATTTGGGTGAGGCCTACGAACCATCTACTCGCGAAAGTTAATTAATCAATTAAACCCTTCTATATCCGTAGTTTAAGTAAATTCCAAATTCTTTTTTCGAGGGCAAGGATGAACGCACCCAACACTTCGAATTAATCGTTATTTTTGTTACTGTTGGGTTCTGAGCCCTGTGCGTTTATTTTAATTTTCTAAATTCTAATTGGCATCGCTTAAAAATTATTTCAAATCCAAAATTAATTTAATCGACCCCTGGAATTTTTGTTTGCTCCGTCTGAGCATTATCCGTGGCATTTTCCCGGTGGCGTATTTCCGAAGCGGGGAAACCATTCGGAACGTTATTTATTTTTCCCTGCTCCGGAATTACGTCACAAGAGAGCGTCTTGAACTCGAATCTCCACCAAACTAAACGGTTCAAGGGCTCGCATTGAGCCCTCTTCACCAAGAGCGGTTTCCAGGTAAGCAGCAAAACCCTCCTTGTCCAACATATCCTTAGATTTTCCCAGTTCGAGAAGTACATCCCCGTTCTGGCGCCATCGGATAGACTTAATTCTGGTCTCCGACTTAAGGCTCTCCTACGGTTTGGCCTCCGTTTTAATACATCCTAGAACATCGGCAAAAGATCGCTCCCCTATGGGCTGGATAAAAATCACCTCAACCCTAGGCTTCTTGGGCCTGGATCGCGCAGGCTTCCTGGCTGGTTTGCCAGGGGCCTCCCTAACCAAGTCAGAATCTGATTCCTGATACTTGTTTAGTTTCGCAGGCGTCTTCTTTGTGGCACGTTTTAGTTGGCTCCTCTCCTTTTTCGAAAATCTGCTTCCCAGTTCCCCAAAGGTTTTGGCAGGGTGGGCACCTATGCGTCTATGTTTGCTAAGAGAGGTTTCTATGCCTTTGCAGCACCGCTGCTAACATTACTGCAGGGCCAAGTGTGTGATATGTTGTGCTGCTTCGCGCGTGCCGCGTAAAGTGGCGTTGTTTGTCTCGGATCTGACGTTAACAGAATCTCCCCCACCACTAACATTACTGCAGGGCCAAGTGTGTGTGTGTCATGTTGTGTGGCGCCCGCGTGCCGTGGCGTTGTTTGTCTCGGCTCTGACGTTGACAGAGTCTCCAACGCCGCTAACATTACTGCTTGGCCAAGTGTTTGTGTCATGTTGTGTGGCGCCCGCGTGCCGTGGCGTTGTTTGTCTCGGCTCTGACGTTGACAGAGTCTCCAACGCCGCTAACATTACTGCTTGGCCAAGTGTTTGTGTCATGTTGTGTGGCGCCCGCGTGCCGTGGCGTTGTTTGTCTCGGCTCTGACGTTGACAGAGTCTCCAACGCCGCTAACATTACTGCTTGGCCAAGTGTTTGTGTCATGTTGTGTGGCGCCCGCGTGCCATGGCGTTGTTTGTCTCGGCTCTGACGTTGACAGAGTCTCCAACGCCGCTAACATTACTGCTTGGCCAAGTGTTTGTGTCATGTTGTGTGGCGCCCGCGTGCCGTGGCGTTGTTTGTCTCGGCTCTGACGTTGACAGAGTCTCCAACGCCGCTAACATTACTGCTTGGCCAAGTGTTGTGTCATGTTGTGTGGCGCCCGCGTGCCGTGGCGTTGTTTGTCTCGGCTCTGACGTTGACAGAGTCTCCAACGCCGCTAACATTACTGCTTGGCCAAGTGTTTGTGTCATGTTGTGTGGCGCCCGCGTAAAGTGGCGTTGTTGGTCTCGGCTCTGACGTTGACAGAGTCTCCAACGCCACTAACATCACTCCAGGGCCAGGTGTGTGTGTCATGTTGTGTGGCGCCCGCGTGCCGTGGCGTTGTTGGTCTCGGCTCTGACGTTGGCAGAGTCTCCACGGCCGCTAACATTACTGCATGGCCAAGTGTTTGTGTCAGTGTCATGTTGTGTGGCGCCCGCGTAAAGTGGCGTTGTTTGTCTCGGCTCTGACGTTGACAGAGTCTCCACCACCGCTAACATTACTGCAGGGCCAGGTGTGTGTGTCATGTTGTGCGGTGCCCCTGTTCAGTGGCGTTGTTTGTCTCGGCTCTAGCGTTGACACAGGCGGCACCGCTGCTGACTTTACTGCTGGGCTGAGGGATCTTTATACATTGAATATACACTCTTTTCAATATTATTACTCTAAATTGAGAATTTTATATTAAAAACATCAGTCTGTAGTGTATAGTGTAATACACCGTCACTCGAAGGCGGGTGTGGTCGGCTGAGGCTCAGTATCGAACGCTTCCTCAGCCATAGCGGCTCCAGCGGCACAGACTCAACATCACATTGTTGCCGTTTACTTATTATGGAATATTTACGGTGCAGTGTAAGAGGGGGTTCAGTGATTGTTATTCAGTTCACATAAATAATTTCACCACACAGAATAGATTATATAATTAATTACATTCGACGTTATACCTATAATATTCTAAGACTTACAACCTTTAAACCAAATATCTTGTTCAATATCTTACGATTATCGTATCGTACATCATGTATTTATAATAAAATAGTGATACACTTTTATAACTTTACATTACCGATGCTTCGCCGAATGAAGGTTTAAATGTAACGGTGTTGGTGACACGCCACAACCAACCACGCGCAAGCGATGAATGTTTAATCAAAGTGGAGTTTGAACAAAGCTTTACATCCAGCTGTGAACCGGCGGCCAAAGGGATCACACAGCCACAGCGCTCGGCTATGTGTCAATGTGTGCCGCGTGCAGCGATGCTGCTTGCCACCGACGGACAAAGGGATCACTCAATTGCAGTGCTCGGGCATATGTCAATGTGTGCCGCGTACAGCGCTGCTGCTTGCTACCGACGGACAAAGGGATCACTCAATTGCAGTGCTCGGGCATATGTCAATGTGTGCCGCGTACAGCGATGCTGCTTGCCACCGACGGACAAAGTGATCACACAGTCACAGCGCTCGGCTATGTGTCAATGTGTGCCGCGTGCAGCGATGCTGCTTGCCACCGACGGACAAAGAAATCACACAGTCACAGCGCTCGGCTATGTGTCAATGTGTGCCGCGTGCAGCGATGCTGCTTGCCACCGACGGACAAAGGGATCACTCAATTGCAGTGCTCGGGCATATGTCAATGTGTGCCGCGTACAGCGCTGCTGCTTGCTACCAACGGACAAAGTGATCATACAATTGCAGTGCTCGGGTATATGTCAATGTGTGCAGCGTACAGCGATGCTGCTTGCTACCGACGGACAAAGGGATCACTCAATTGCAGTGCTCGGGCATATGTCAATGTGTGCCGCGTACAGCGCTGCTGCTTGCCACCGACGGACAAAGGGATCACTCAATTGCAGTGCTAGGGCATATGTCAATGTGTGCCGCGTACAGCGATGCTGCTTGCTACCGACGGACAAAGTGATCATACAATTGCAGTGCTCGGGCATATGTCAGTGTGTGCAGCGTACAGCGATGCTGCTTGCTACCGACGGACAAAGGGATCATACAATTGCAGTGCTCGGGCATATGTCAATGTGTGCAGCGAACAGCGATGCTGCTTGCTACCGACGGACAAAGTGATCACTCAATTGCAGTGCTCGGGCATATGTCAATGTGTGCCGCGTACAGCGATGCTGCTTGCTACCGACGGACAAAGTGATCATACAATTGCAGTGCTCGGGCATATGTCAATGTGTGCAGCGTACAGCGATGCTGCTTGCTACCGACGGACAAAGGGATCACTCAATTGCAGTGCTCGGGCATATGTCAATGTGGCCGCGTACAGCGATGCTGCTTGCTACCGACAGACAAAGGGATCACTCAATTGCAGTGCTCGGGCATATGTCAATGTGTGCCGCGTGCAGCGATGCTGCTTGCCACCGACGGACAAAGTAATCACACAGTCACAGCGCTCGGCTATGTGTCAATGTGTGCCGCGTGCAGCGATGCTGCTTGCCACCGACGGACAAAGGGATCACTCAATTGCAGTGCTCGGGCATATGTCAATGTGTGCCGCGTACAGCGCTGCTGCTTGCCACCGACGGACAAAGGGATAACTCAATTGCAGTGCTCGGGCATATGTCAATGTGTGCCGCGTACAGCGATGCTGCTTGCTACCAACGGACAAAGTGATCATACAATTGCAGTGCTCGGGCATATGTCAATGTGTGCAGCGTACAGCGATGCTGCTTGCTACCGACGGACAAAGGGATCACTCAATTGCAGTGCTCGGGCATATGTCAATGTGTGCCGCGTACAGCGCTGCTGCTTGCCACCGACGGACAAAGGGATCACTCAATTGCAGTGCTCGGGCATATGTCAATGTGTGCCGCGTACAGCGCTGCTGCTTGCTACCGACGGACAAAGTGATCACTCAATTGCAGTGCTCGGGCATATGTCAATGTTTGCCGCGTACAGCGATGCTGCTTGCCACCGACGGACAAAGTGATCACACAGTCTCAGCGCTCGGCTATGTGTCAATGTGTGCCGCGTGCAGCGATGCTGCTTGCCACCGACGGACAAAGAAATCACACAGTCACAGCGCTCGGCTATGTGTCAATGTGTGCCGCGTGCAGCGATGCTGCTTGCCACCGACGGACAAAGGGATCACTCAATTGCAGTGCTCGGGCATATGTCAATGTGTGCCGCGTACAGCGCTGCTGCTTGCTACCAACGGACAAAGTGATCATACAATTGCAGTGCTCGGGTATATGTCAATGTGTGCAGCGTACAGCGATGCTGCTTGCTACCGACGGACAAAGGGATCACTCAATTGCAGTGCTCGGGCATATGTCAATGTGTGCCGCGTACAGCGATGCTGCTTGCCACCGACGGACAAAGGGATCACTCAATTGCAGTGCTAGGGCATATGTCAATGTGTGCCGCGTACAGCGATGCTGCTTGCTACCGACGGACAAAGTGATCATACAATTGCAGTGCTCGGGCATATGTCAATGTGTGCAGCGTACAGCGATGCTGCTTGCTACCGACGGACAAAGGGATCATACAATTGCAGTGCTCGGGCATATGTCAATGTGTGCAGCGAACAGCGATGCTGCTTGCTACCGACGGACAAAGTGATCACTCAATTGCAGTGCTCGGGCATATGTCAATGTGTGCCGCGTACAGCGATGCTGCTTGCTACCGACGGACAAAGTGATCATACAATTGCAGTGCTCGGGCATATGTCAATGTGTGCAGCGTACAGCGATGCTGCTTGCTACCGACGGACAAAGGGATCACTCAATTGCAGTGCTCGGGCATATGTCAATGTGGCCGCGTACAGCGATGCTGCTTGCTACCCACAGACAAAGGGATCACTCAATTGCAGTGCTCGGGCATATGTCAATGTGTGCCGCGTGCAGCGATGCTGCTTGCCACCGACGGACAAAGTAATCACACAGTCACAGCGCTCGGCTATGTGTCAATGTGTGCCGCGTGCAGCGATGCTGCTTGCCACCGACGGACAAAGGGATCACTCAATTGCAGTGCTCGGGCATATGTCAATGTGTGCCGCGTACAGCGCTGCTGCTTGCCACCGACGGACAAAGGGATCACTCAATTGCAGTGCTCGGGCATATGTCAATGTGTGCCGCGTACAGCGATGCTGCTTGCTACCAACGGACAAAGTGATCATACAATTGCAGTGCTCGGGCATATGTCAATGTGTGCAGCGTACAGCGATGCTGCTTGCTACCGACGGACAAAGGGATCACTCGATTGCAGTGCTCGGGCATATGTCAATGTGTGCCGCGTACAGCGCTGCTGCTTGCCACCGACGGACAAAGGGATCACTCAATTGCAGTGCTCGGGCATATGTCAATGTGTGCCGCGTACAGCGCTGCTGCTTGCCACCGACGGACAAAGGGATCACTCAATTGCAGTGCTCGGGCATATGTCAATGTGTGCCGCGTACAGCGATGCTGCTTGCTACTGACGGGCAAAGTGATCACTAAATTGCAGTGCTCGGGCATATGTCAATGTGTGCCGCGTACAGCGATGCTGCTTGCTACCGACGGACAAAGGGATCACACAATTGCAGTGCTCGGGCATATGTCAATGTGAGCCGCGTACAGCGATACTGCTTGCTACCAACGGACAAAGTGATCATACAATTGCAGTGCTCGGGCATATGTCAATGTGTGCAGCGTACAGCGATGCTGCTTGCTACCGACGGACAAAGGGATCACTCAATTGCAGTGCTCGGGCATATGTCAATGTGTGCCGCGTACAGCGATGCTGCTTGCCACCGACGGACAAAGTGATCACACAGTCACAGCGCTCGGCTATGTGTCAATGTGTGCCGCGTGCAGCGATGCTGCTTGCCACCGACGGACAAAGAAATCACACAGTCACAGCGCTCGGCTATGTGTCAATGTGTGCCGCGTGCAGCGATGCTGCTTGCCACCGACGGACAAAGGGATCACTCAATTGCAGTGCTCGGGCATATGTCAATGTGTGCCGCGTACAGCGCTGCTGCTTGCTACCAACGGACAAAGTGATCATACAATTGCAGTGCTCGGGTATATGTCAATGTGTGCAGCGTACAGCGATGCTGCTTGCTACCGACGGACAAAGGGATCACTCAATTGCAGTGCTCGGGCATATGTCAATGTGTGCCGCGTACAGCGCTGCTGCTTGCCACCGACGGACAAAGGGATCACTCAATTGCAGTGCTAGGGCATATGTCAATGTGTGCCGCGTACAGCGATGCTGCTTGCTACCGACGGACAAAGTGATCATACAATTGCAGTGCTCGGGCATATGTCAGTGTGTGCAGCGTACAGCGATGCTGCTTGCTACCGACGGACAAAGGGATCATACAATTGCAGTGCTCGGGCATATGTCAATGTGTGCAGCGAACAGCGATGCTGCTTGCTACCGACGGACAAAGTGATCACTCAATTGCAGTGCTCGGGCATATGTCAATGTGTGCCGCGTACAGCGATGCTGCTTGCTACCGACGGACAAAGTGATCATACAATTGCAGTGCTCGGGCATATGTCAATGTGTGCAGCGTACAGCGATGCTGCTTGCTACCGACGGACAAAGGGATCACTCAATTGCAGTGCTCGGGCATATGTCAATGTGGCCGCGTACAGCGATGCTGCTTGCTACCGACAGACAAAGGGATCACTCAATTGCAGTGCTCGGGCATATGTCAATGTGTGCCGCGTGCAGCGATGCTGCTTGCCACCGACGGACAAAGTAATCACACAGTCACAGCGCTCGGCTATGTGTCAATGTGTGCCGCGTGCAGCGATGCTGCTTGCCACCGACGGACAAAGGGATCACTCAATTGCAGTGCTCGGGCATATGTCAATGTGTGCCGCGTACAGCGCTGCTGCTTGCCACCGACGGACAAAGGGATAACTCAATTGCAGTGCTCGGGCATATGTCAATGTGTGCCGCGTACAGCGATGCTGCTTGCTACCAACGGACAAAGTGATCATACAATTGCAGTGCTCGGGCATATGTCAATGTGTGCAGCGTACAGCGATGCTGCTTGCTACCGACGGACAAAGGGATCACTCAATTGCAGTGCTCGGGCATATGTCAATGTGTGCCGCGTACAGCGCTGCTGCTTGCCACCGACGGACAAAGGGATCACTCAATTGCAGTGCTCGGGCATATGTCAATGTGTGCCGCGTACAGCGCTGCTGCTTGCTACCGACGGACAAAGTGATCACTCAATTGCAGTGCTCGGGCATATGTCAATGTTTGCCGCGTACAGCGATGCTGCTTGCCACCGACGGACAAAGTGATCACACAGTCTCAGCGCTCGGCTATGTGTCAATGTGTGCCGCGTGCAGCGATGCTGCTTGCCACCGACGGACAAAGAAATCACACAGTCACAGCGCTCGGCTATGTGTCAATGTGTGCCGCGTGCAGCGATGCTGCTTGCCACCGACGGACAAAGGGATCACTCAATTGCAGTGCTCGGGCATATGTCAATGTGTGCCGCGTACAGCGCTGCTGCTTGCTACCAACGGACAAAGTGATCATACAATTGCAGTGCTCGGGTATATGTCAATGTGTGCAGCGTACAGCGATGCTGCTTGCTACCGACGGACAAAGGGATCACTCAATTGCAGTGCTCGGGCATATGTCAATGTGTGCCGCGTACAGCGATGCTGCTTGCCACCGACGGACAAAGGGATCACTCAATTGCAGTGCTAGGGCATATGTCAATGTGTGCCGCGTACAGCGATGCTGCTTGCTACCGACGGACAAAGTGATCATACAATTGCAGTGCTCGGGCATATGTCAATGTGTGCAGCGTACAGCGATGCTGCTTGCTACCGACGGACAAAGGGATCATACAATTGCAGTGCTCGGGCATATGTCAATGTGTGCAGCGAACAGCGATGCTGCTTGCTACCGACGGACAAAGTGATCACTCAATTGCAGTGCTCGGGCATATGTCAATGTGTGCCGCGTACAGCGATGCTGCTTGCTACCGACGGACAAAGTGATCATACAATTGCAGTGCTCGGGCATATGTCAATGTGTGCAGCGTACAGCGATGCTGCTTGCTACCGACGGACAAAGGGATCACTCAATTGCAGTGCTCGGGCATATGTCAATGTGGCCGCGTACAGCGATGCTGCTTGCTACCCACAGACAAAGGGATCACTCAATTGCAGTGCTCGGGCATATGTCAATGTGTGCCGCGTGCAGCGATGCTGCTTGCCACCGACGGACAAAGTAATCACACAGTCACAGCGCTCGGCTATGTGTCAATGTGTGCCGCGTGCAGCGATGCTGCTTGCCACCGACGGACAAAGGGATCACTCAATTGCAGTGCTCGGGCATATGTCAATGTGTGCCGCGTACAGCGCTGCTGCTTGCCACCGACGGACAAAGGGATCACTCAATTGCAGTGCTCGGGCATATGTCAATGTGTGCCGCGTACAGCGATGCTGCTTGCTACCAACGGACAAAGTGATCATACAATTGCAGTGCTCGGGCATATGTCAATGTGTGCAGCGTACAGCGATGCTGCTTGCTACCGACGGACAAAGGGATCACTCGATTGCAGTGCTCGGGCATATGTCAATGTGTGCCGCGTACAGCGCTGCTGCTTGCCACCGACGGACAAAGGGATCACTCAATTGCAGTGCTCGGGCATATGTCAATGT
Organism: Neoaliturus tenellus; assembly: GCA_030545055.2. NCBI lineage: Eukaryota > Metazoa > Arthropoda > Insecta > Hemiptera > Cicadellidae > Neoaliturus > Neoaliturus tenellus. The sequence goes on along the minus strand of JAQYXR010000531.1, from coordinate 59,290 downwards.
GTGCCGCGTACAGCGCTGCTGCTTGCCACCGACGGACAAAGGGATCACTCAATTGCAGTGCTCGGGCATATGTCAATGTGTGCCGCGTACAGCGATGCTGCTTGCTACTGACGGGCAAAGTGATCACTAAATTGCAGTGCTCGGGCATATGTCAATGTGTGCCGCGTACAGCGATGCTGCTTGCTACCGACGGACAAAGGGATCACACAATTGCAGTGCTCGGGCATATGTCAATGTGAGCCGCGTACAGCGATACTGCTTGCTACCAACGGACAAAGTGATCATACAATTGCAGTGCTCGGGCATATGTCAATGTGTGCAGCGTACAGCGATGCTGCTTGCTACCGACGGACAAAGGGATCACTCAATTGCAGTGCTCGGGCATATGTCAATGTGTGCCGCGTACAGCGCTGCTGCTTGCTACCGACGGACAAAGTGATCACTCAATTGCAGTGCTCGGGCATATGTCAATGTGTGCCGCGTACAGCGATGCTGCTTGCTACCGACGGACAAAGTGATCATACAATTGCAGTGCTCGGGAATATGTCAATGTGTGCAGCGTACAGCGATGCTGCTTGCTACCGACGGACAAAGGGATCACTCAATTGCAGTGCTCGGGCATATGTCAATGTGGCCGCGTACAGCGATGCTGCTTGCTACCGACGGACAAAGTGATCATACAATTGCAGTGCTCGGGCATATGTCAATGTGTGCAGCGTACAGCGATGCTGCTTGCCACCGACGGACAAAGGGATCACTCAATTGCAGTGCTCGGGCATATGTCAATGTGTGCCGCGTACAGCGATGCTGCTTGCTACCGACGGACAAAGTGATCACTCAATTGCAGTGCTCGGGCATATGTCAATGTGTGCCGCGTACAGCGATGCTGCTTGCTACCGACGGACAAAGTGATCATACAATTGCAGTGCTCGGGAATATGTCAATGTGTGCAGCGTACAGCGATGCTGCTTGCTACCGACGGACAAAGGGATCACTCAATTGCAGTGCTCGGGCATATGTCAATGTGGCCGCGTACAGCGATGCTGCTTGCTACCGACAGACAAAGGGATCACTCAATTGCAGTGCTCGGGCATATGTCAATGTGCCGCGTACAGCGATGCTGCTTGCCACCGACGGACAAAGTGATCACACAGTCACAGCGCTCGGCTATGTGTCAATGTGTGCCGCGTGCAGCGATGCTGCTTGCCACCGACGGACAAAGAAATCACACAGTCACAGCGCTCGGCTATGTGTCAATGTGTGCCGCGTGCAGCGATGCTGCTTGCCACCGACGGACAAAGGGATCACTCAATTGCAGTGCTCGGGCATATGTCAATGTGTGCCGCGTACAGCGCTGCTGCTTGCCACCGACGGACAAAGGGATCACTCAATTGCAGTGCTCGGGCATATGTCAATGTGTTCGCGTACAGCGATGCTGCTTGCTACCAACGGACAAAGTGATCATACAATTGCAGTGCTCGGGCATATGTCAATGTGTGCAGCGTACAGTGATGCTGCTTGCTACCGACGGACAAAGGGATCACTCAATTGCAGTGCTCGGGCATATGTCAATGTGTGCCGCGTACAGCGCTGCTGCTTGCCACCGACGGACAAAGGGATCACTCAATTGCAGTGCTAGGGCATATGTCAATGTGTGCCGCGTACAGCGATGCTGCTTGCTACCGACGGACAAAGTGATCACTCAATTGCAGTGCTCGGGCATATGTCAATGTATGCCGCGTACAGCGCTGCTGCTTGCCACCGACGGACAAAGGGATCACTCAATTGCAGTGCTCGGGCATATGTCAATGTGTGCCGCGTACAGCGATGCTGCTTGCTACCGACAGACAAAGGGATCACTCAATTGCAGTGCTCGGGTATATGTCAATGTGTGCCGCGTACAGCGATGCTGCTTGCTACCAACGGACAAAGTGATCATACAATTGCAGTGCTCGGGCATATGTCAATGTGTGCAGCGTACAGCGATGCTGCTTGCTACCGACGGACAAAGGGATCACTCAATTGCAGTGCTCGGGCATATGTCAATGTGTGCCACGTACAGCGCTGCTGCTTGCCACCGACGGACAAAGGGATCACTCAATTGCAGTGCTAGGGCATATGTCAATGTGTGCCGCGTACAGCGATGCTGCTTGCTACCGACGGACAAAGTGATCACTCAATTGCAGTGCTCGGGCATATGTCAATGTGTGCCGCGTACAGCGATGCTGCTTGCTACCGACGGACAAAGTGGTCATACAATTGCAGTGCTCGGGCATATGTCAATGTGTGCAGCGTACAGTGATGCTGCTTGCTACCGACGGACAATGGGATCACTCAATTGCAGTGCTCGGGCATATGTCAATGTGGCCGCGTACAGCGATGCTGCTTGCTACCGACGGACAAAGGGATCACACAGTCACAGCGCTCGGCTATGTGTCAATGTGTGCCGCGTGCAGCGATGCTGCTTGCCACCGACGGACAAAGGGATCACACAATTGCAGTGCTCGGGCATATGTCAATGTGTGCCGCGTACAGCGATGCTGCTTGCTACCGACGGACAAAGGGATCACACAATTGCAGTGCTCGGGCATATGTCAATGTGTGCAGCGTACAGCGATGCTGCTTGCCACCGACGGACAAAGGGATCACACAATTGCAGTGCTCGGGCATATGTCAATGTGTGCAGCGTACAGCGATGCTGCTTGCCAACGACGGACAAAGGGATCACACAATTGCAATGCTCGGGCATATGTCAATGTGTGCAGCGTACAGCGACGCTGCTTGTACCGGCGGGCAAAGAAATCACACAGCTCTGCTATGTGTCAATGTGTGCCGCGAACAGCGATGCTGCTTGCACTGCCACGGCACACAGTTGCTGTAAAGATACTGAAATATTGTTGCAAACTTTAAGTTATAAGTGGTGCCCTGTTTTTTACACCTAAATTGTACCTTTCAACTCCATCCACCCGTTGTTGCATAAACCTAGACCCGAACTTACGACTCCTCTGATACTTTACAGGATTACTGTTGTTGAGACCTCACACACCTCTGTTGATCAAAAGGATATTAATTTTTGTTACAGGATTTAGCGAAGGTGTTTAAATTGCGTGTATTGATGGCGCTCATACCAAACTGTTAATAAACCTCACTGTACAAATGTTGTTTAGTTTGTTTCGTGGGGTTTACATACTGTGGCTCAGTACATTGTGTGCGATAAGCCTGCCTACTCGTTGGACTTATAAGATTTTACTATGGACTATTGCCACAGAGTACGTAGATTGCAGGTACGTTAATCAATCACTGGTCTAATTCGAGTGAAAAATATTTGCTGACATGCTTTTATTGAAAACATTCCATTGTTCAAATTCAAAAGTTTTATTCATCCAATGTGTTTATTGTAAATTTTGAGGCGTTTTCAAAACAATAATATATTTTTAAAACTAAGAATTCCCGCAAAATATATATTTTTTTAAATGTGCTACAACTATTTTTACATCGTGGGCTGCATTAAGTTCATAGGTGGTTATTTTTAATCGTGTATCAAGACATGCCTACTACCGAGAGATAAAATTGAAGACTGTCATATCACCGCCTGAGTGCGAGCGAGAGGGTATATTGATGGACGTGTGGCCGGAAATTAACGGGTAATCGCCTTAGAGGCAATTTGCATCCCCTAATTGTGTCGCTTCATCAGCATTTGCTGCGGTGACGTCATCAATCAGCGCACACGACACACACGCCCTCACACACACACACACACACACACACACACACACACACACACACACACACACACACACACACACACACACACACACACACACACACACACACACACACACACACACACACACACACACACACACACACACACACACACACACACACACACCCTCACACATACACGCCCTCATACACACGCCCTCATACACACGCCCCTGCTGGAGCAGTAAGAAGTTTGCAACTCAACACAAATACTTTTACTGAACTTAATGTTAATATAAATGGGATTTAATCTTAAGAGTTTTATTTTTTTATTTCTACATTTCATGTACTAGGTGCGGTTGACACTATTGCTATTTTTAACAAGGGTCTATTATGAACCAGGACAATAGAGAAACAGTACACCTCAGTCGTGTCATGAACAATGTTACAAGAGTTTATTACGATCAGATCAACTCATTGAAGCCCGTTTCTGTAGAAAGCTTGGAAGTACAAATAAGAAACAACGGAAACGTAAAAAGAGATGTCTTATTAGTGTACGTTGGTTGCAGCTTGCCAGCGGCAGAACGGCGGGAAGCTGTCTCTCCAACCTCCCCCATTCCCACCACGGCCACCCTCTCTCCCACTACCTCCCACAACAACCTTCTATACCGGAGCCACAGGTTATCAGACTCTGTAGTGTCGGCAGCTTGTTCATATCTCGCTTCCTTTTATCTCTCTCTCTGTTTTTACCAGTACACGAAAGAAAAAGAGGAAGGTGTTTCAAGATTTTGATTCAAATTTTTTTTGTTGAATATGTCTACAAAATACAGCTAAAAATGTCACTATCGGGTATATAACAATACTCGCCTGCGGCTCGATGGGGGCTACGCCCCCATGCCCCCATAGGGGTTGCCCGAATTCGTTAAAAGCAAAAATATGTAGATGTTATTGATAGAACGATTAAAGTTATAATTTTGAATGTCAGAGCTAAAAGTACACTGTATCATAATACTTATTGTTAATGGTGAGATGATAGATAGGATAGGTAAGAAAATAATCGGCAAAAAAAATAAAAATCCCATCAAATGAAAACAATAGAAAGCCTAACAACGGGGTATTTTAACGGACAAAGGCTATAATTTTCACGAAAGAGTTTATTAAAAAAATAATAAGAATGCAAAAAAATGGGTTGGAACCCGCCAAAGACTCCTAATGTACAAAAATATACTATTTATTAAAATATAAAATAGTGATATGTCAAATAATAATTAATTATATGAATAGTCTACTTAGTATTATTAATATTGGTCGAGTTAAATTTCCGGGAGTATTTAAGGTATTCTGTGAAAAATCGATGTGGAATAAAAATTATCAGTTTTCCATTAAAACTAGTTGTAATTAAGGCGTTGCAAAATGAAAATAAATGTAATTTTTGTAAAGGTATAGTTTAGGTAAGGTGAAGTTTAGGTTAGAGAAGTTTTAATGCAAGTACTTTTAGCTGCATTTGACGTTGTAGGTAATGTTCGTAGTCGTAGTTAAAGTGATAATGTTTCTCTGTTAGTTAGCCAGGGCTTAGAATTGCTATCTGGCGTATCCAGTTCCGCAACGGGGAGGCCGAGAAACGTAGGAACCATATTTACACATATTTACAAATTAACACAACGGGCAGTTTGATATGCAGTTACCCTAGCCTCTGCGATAAATCTCAAAATCGTAACTAAAAAGACATCGGGGAGGTTGGTGACGCAGTTCCCTTCGCCTCTGCTGACGAAGCTTGGAAACTAATGAAACACACCAAAAAATATATAGTAAACAGGGACTTTTGATGGGCAGGCCCCCTATCGTACTGCCATAAAACGTCACAATCCGACGGGGAATTTTGATAAAGCAGGCCCCCTAGCTTACTGCTCAGTACAATAAGGCTTTAACGAAGAAGTTCGTCATACACAATGTTTTTTGCATATGCGACACCTTCGCGAACCCTATCGGGACGTACCAGAACAGCGATGTTGTCTGGATGTCGTACTCTACTGAGTAAGACGTACAACTGACCATGCGTGAAGCAGTCCGTCCGAAGATCAACACCAACTGACTCTATTGTTTGACCTTGGCTCTTGTGCCCGGTCATACAATAGGCCAACATCAACGGAAATTGACGTCGGCGAACTTTTAACGGCGAGCCCTCGACAAAGGGAAACGTAAATTGTATTCTAGGGATACAAATAGGTTCCCTTTGTCCAGGAAGTCGGACTGTGATCAACCGGTTGGTGATAGCAGTCACTATGACTTTTGTGCCGTTAACAAGCCCTTCAGCGATGTTGAGGTTCCGCATAACGAGGCACACGGAACCAATCTTCAGACGGAGTACATGATCAGGAACGCCTTTCCCAGTAGCTTGGTTCAAAAGCTGAACATCGACATCCAGCCCATCATCACATTCTCTGTCAACAGTGTCGGCACTTCTCAGCTCGTAAATGTTCCCTTCCAAGGAGTTTAAGATGGTGTTATTAATCTCCTTGACGTTCACAATCAGAGTCGAGAGAATGGCCCTGTTGGCGCAGAGGTCTGGATCCAAGAGATCATTTTTGGGAAAAACTAAATCAATCAGATCGGGTAAGGATGTGAAAAAGCTAATACCAGCCAGAGGAATTAGTTTTTCGCATTCCCTCCCCTCACCAAAAGAAATCGACCCAATTGTTCCGTTGCCTACCCCGAGTAAGAATTCGGAGTAAGCAGTGGAACCACTTGTCCTGTGCGGTGTAGTCAGAGAAAAGATTTTGAAGTATCGCCACAGATGCGATGCCCGAAGTGAAACACTGGCAATGTCAGATGGAGTACGTGCCTTTGCCACAACGGGCGCTATCTGTCGGAAATCACCCGAGCAGAGAAGGATCTTGTCCCCAAATGGCGCATTAGAGTTCATTAAATCTCTCAGAGATCTATCGATGATCTCAAAGATGAACTTATGCGTCATTGGTGCCTCATCAAAAACGATAAGCTGGGCAGCTCTGATGAGCTCTGCTCGCTGAGATCCGTTGGTAATACTCCAAAATCCAGAACCATCCCCAAGATCAAGTGGAATTCGGAACATGCTGTGCGCCGTTGTGCCTCCCGGCATGTTTCCAGCGGCAATGCCGGAGCTTGCAACAGCGAGAGCCACTTGGCGACAGCCTCTCACATAAGCAAGAATGACACGAATGAGTGAGGTTTTGCCATACCCACCAGGGCCATCTAAGAAAATGAGCTTAGATGAGCCTTGGCGATTATGAAGGAGGCAACGCACGTGATCAAAAACGCGTCGTTGGTCTTCAGAGAGCTTAGGTCCCCATTCTTCGACGATGGCCATTTGATGGTTTTCCCCGAAGGTGAGGAGCTCCCTGCCTAACTCAGTCGTGTCATCTTGCACATATGGGAGGCCGTGGTCGACTAAGGAAGATCCCTGCCGGCGAAGACTACGATCAATATCCAGAAGAGCGAGTTTGAATGCCAATTCTGGATCGTGTGGGTTTCGTTCAATGTGGTCCTCGCAAAGAGAGTTTTTGAAAGCATCCCACAAAAGAGCTGCGGGAGCTCCCATATTGCAGAGGAGCACAAAGAACGAACGCAGTCTTGGCCCCAACATAAATTGGGAAGCCTCGCGCAGGACGTAATGGTATTCTTCCTCGTCTTCGACTAAGCCGAGTTTGCGAGCAACCTCCTGAAAAGTGCGGCAATTACTTCCACCACGAGACAGGAGGTCGGCATAGCCACGACAAGGAATACACATCAATAGAATCCTGAGGTAATATTGTTCACTTCGGCTGGGGGAGACCCAAAACAAGCGACAAACCTTTTCACCACGCTGGCGGGCAGTGATGAAATGGATGCCGTCTGGGTGGTCGAAAACCTCCCCCTTATTAGGACGTTTTGTATGAACTATATAATGTTCATAAAAGGATTGGTATGTAAGTCCATCTAAATCGGGGACTAGAGGGCGATCGAAGTAAACAATCAACTTAGAGCTTGCTCTGGAGATTACATCTTCCAGTTGGCCGGGACGGAAACACACTGACTGCTTCCCTTCGAGGTGAACTGGAAGACATTCAACGGTTGGCTCGGACTCAGAAATGGGAAATTTCAAAAGCCGCCAGCACGCGTCACTGGCCCCGACCATTCTCTTCGTCACGTAATGATCTACCTCATCATCTTGTTTGCTGAAGGGAGTTACAGTAACGTTCTGTAAAGAACCTCCCTTCATAAGATATTTGAAGAGGTATTTAATTACGCGACGCGTAGAAGCAAGCTCTAAGTTAATATGGGCTTCATATTTCAGCAATAACGCTGAATTGTATGGCACAACCCAACCATCATGAACATTAACATTTTTGTTCCTAGACCTAATCACTCCATTGTTGGAGTAGTCACGTCGATACTGAACAAACCCTCTTTCATCGACATGAGTGGTTTCACAAGCAGGCTTTGGGAAAAACTTAGAGCAGTAACCCCTTGCAGAGTCCCAGCAAGGAAAGTCAGTTCTGTGATCAGATCCACAAGGACCGTGAATCATATGTCTCAAAACCAACTTTCTCAGCCGACCTTCGGCTTCTTCTTCGGAAGGTAAATCCGCGCGAATAATGGAGTCAATTTCGGACGCTTGTACCGGCCCATCACCTTCGATCTTGAACACGATGTGTGCATGAGGAAGGCCCCTCATCTGCATCTCTATGACGTAGACCAGGTAGACCGTGCGCCCGAATATTGCTCCACAACGCAAATCACGAAGAAGTTCCAGAAGCTTTATCCGGAAGACTCTGCAAGCGGTACTTGGGTCACTGCGGCTGCCACCGCGGGGACAAGCTTTCTTATTCTCTTCCCAAGTCGCACTATACGTGAATGTGAGAAAGAATGTGGGGGATCCCAGGCGTGAAACAAGTGCCATTGCGTCCTCGTAATGGACTTTCATATACCTAGGTCCCCCAGTAAATGAACTGGGTAGGTAGATTTTCCCGGGCTGTACTCCGCCCTCACCCTGAACCGTTTCGTCATTATTGATATCCTCTGCAATTTGCCTACCAGTACGATCACCCTGTTGAGCCTGAATAAGCTCATCCAGAGGTCCTGTCCGCAAAGCATTTTGGACCGACTTTGACTGAGCAAACTTTATATAACGCAGTTTTTCTTCCTCGTACCTCGCAAACATCTCAACCTGCCACACTTGAGACAGACGGCCGAGGTGAGAAAAGCGAGGATGAGAAAGAAGAAGGCAACGAGAATAGTTAAACTGTGTTAACTTTTTGCCACGATTGTCAAGTCGACCAACATGCCAACCCAAAGTGCCTTGCGGATAAAGGAGGGGATACTGGAAGGGTTCCATGAGGGGACTCAAAAGATCAATTGAGGTTGGACGATCTGATCCAACCTTCCAAATAGTTAATCTCCGGGGTTCAGTGACAGATTCATCCGTACTTAAAACGGCGTGCACTTCAATGCCTGTTTGCCTATCGCCGAGAACATTGCCGTGAGTAGATCTGTTCGTCAATTCAAAATCTAAATGAGCGTTGATTGACGGCTCATTGGCCAAACGACGAAACTCCCTGATAAACGGATTTTCACGAGAAAGATAACGTGTAATGCTATCAGTGATTCCGCCATCAAGGGACCTACCCAAGGCAATGTTCTTGCGTTCCTCACCATCATCGATGTACAGACGGGATCTGTTTACAAACTGAACGATCCCAGCATCAGTTTTAAACTTTTGACCAGGATCGTCCAGGCTGTAAACTTGATGGTACATCCTACCTTCAATCTTAAAAAAAGAAAGTCCTTTAGGATGTCGATACCCACCTGTCACTTCTAGTGCGCAAAATGCAAAGAGGTCATTGAATGCACGCGCGCGTTCCAGAAAACGACGATCAAAATAGAATGGCTCTTCAAGCGGAGGAAGATCCAAGACATTATATGCGCCCTCTCCACAACACCATTTTTTCCTCCCTTTTTCTTCTTCAAATAACCGTGCATTGCAGAATGAACACCTGAATACATCACTATCCCAGAGACTAATCTTAGATAGTTTGAAAGGATTTATTTTATTGAGTAAATCCCCCCTCCAACTTGCCATAGGACCATTAGAGGCAATATCTTTGGCCAAAGACATCGGCAGATGCCTCATTTCATTTAATTGAGGATTTTTGAGGCGGAAAATATGTACCCTCTGCCTTGAAGCGTCAGGATGCTGCTGACTATGCCGCTGTACTGCTGCCCTGTGGACCTCAGGGTGCTGTTGAGAGTATCGTTCAACAGCGGCCCTGTTGACCTCAGGGTGTCGTTGCCTGTACCTAGCAGCTTCATCTTTTCGCTTTTCTGGGTGTTTCTCGCGATAACGTTTTTTTGCCGCCTTTAATTGTTCAGCGCGAGTGTTGTCGTCGAGACTCTTGGGTCGCCCACGCTTAGCCTTTTGAGGTATTTCTCGACATGTTTTACTCTTAATCTGCTTAGAAAAGGGGGACATAACAACCTGTTGATTTAAAGTGTGCAATTCATCATCAAACTCTGGTATCTGCAAAGGAAGGTCAACTAATTCTCTACTTGCTCGCCGAGCGAAGCTTAGCTTAGTAATGTTGTATTCCCTCTGGCACCCATCTAACGAAGCATTTACCAATAGTAAATATGCCAGGGACAGAGAGTTGTAACACTGAAATAGACGTGCCCGATTAGCGTCAGGGTTTAGATCTCTTTTACGTTCAGCGTTGACAGCATGAGAATCAAACACGAACAGTAACCCTTGACTACGCCAAAAAGCCACTGTTGCATGTTGGCCAGTGAACAGAAAGCCTTCATTATCAGACTGTTCGGCTAACTCAGCATCCAAGATAGCTGACAGATATTGTACGGCTTCATCAAAAGAATCATAATTAATTGGATATAGATCATTCATGACGAAGGAAGTTTCCACAATGGTAACGTCCTCGTTCATAACGGTAAATGACGCACAGAGTTCCTCAGGAAGAAGAAACCTATGAGACACACTATTCTCAGAGCGGGAGTTTACGTACAGACGATCTCCTGATAATAGGATCTCGTCGATGGTAGATCCAGTGAACGCTCCCCCCAAAAAGTTCCAAGCCAAAGCACAGGCTGAATTAGCCATGCACTGAGCATTGTTACTTTCGGGAGGAAAGCGACTGTCACCTTGGTGGAAGGTACCAGCAGCAATACACTGAAACGCCATCATAAATTGGAACAAGCTGACACGTGATGTAAAATTTTAATATACGAAACTCTCACGGTCATAGAAACCAACGACACCAAGTGTCTGCAAACTCCCATATATCACTTACCACTCAGTAACTCCCAAGCGAGAACTAAACTTACCGCTTAATCTACTTTACCGACATTTTCTAATACCCCGATGAGTCAGTTACACATGCGGGAGTATATAATTTAGATATTGATTCATGTCTCGATTAAACTGAAATTCCAAATACAGTAACAAAAAGTCAGAGAGATATTGACAAACTTTTATAGTTTATGAAATTAATGGTTTATGCCTGGACATGACCTCGCAAAAACTTTGAAAAAGTAGATTATCGGTTATATCTTTTGGCATTCCCATTATTACACTTGTTTGAAAAATTTTCAAAGCAAATGTGAATAAAGTAAATCTTGACGATATTGTCTTGCACAAATGTCGAAAAGTTTTTAGGAGTATACGTACAGTATGTTGAAATAATGATGGATGAGTGATGGGGGTTGGGTCTGAGATTGAAGCCACGGTGCGAGTTTTAAAACCGTGTTTGCTGCAGCTTTGATAGGCCTATCGCTTTGCTCCAAATCGCCTCTCTAAGACAGGCACTGATACCATGTCTGTCTGGTCTACCAAGGCACTTATGACAGGCATTGATACTACAGTCCGTCCGGTTTACCATGACAGACACTGGTATTATAGTCAGTCCGGTCTACCGTGGCAAAAGACAAGCACTGATACTATAGTCCGTCCGGTCTACCAAGGCACCTATGACAGCCACTGGTATATAATATCGTATGGCTCATTTAGCCAGCCTCCAAATTTTAAGAATAGAATAATTTATGCGGTGCAGAGCACCTGAGCCAGAATACGTAAAAAACTAAACACGAAAATAAAAACTAGATCTTTATAGAGCTAAATCCAGGGCGCAAAACCATTGCAGCCCAGCTTCACTTGAGCCCCTTGAGCCATGCAGACCGATCAATCCTTCGGGTGATTGGGAAAGCACTCAGTAGGCACTCTGCGATTATGTGCTCCATAGTTTGATACTCCGCTCCGCAGTCGCATGACTGGTCTTGTGGCATTACCCATTTATACTTCCAATAATTACAAGTCTTCCCACTCCAGTGCGGTAACGATTGAGTATAGTCCACTGCTTCCGAGGAAGATTCATACAACCTACCGCTACGGTCGGGTCAGCTATCAAGAAGTGGTTCTGATCTTGAAAAGCGTTCCAGGAGGAAGTCCAGTTTGTATGATACTATAGTCCGTCCGGTCTACCATGGCTCCTATGACAGGTACGGTTACTATAGTCCGTGCGAGCTACCATGGTACCTATGACAGGTACTGGTACTATAATCTCTCCGGTCTACCATGACACCTATGACAGGCTCTGACCCTATAGTTCTTTCGGTCTACCATGGCACCTATGACAGGTACTGCTACCATAGTCCGTCCAGTCTACCATGGAACCTATAACAGGTACGGTACTGGTACTATAGTCTCTCCGGTCTACCATGGCACGGACAGCATTCATTGTCCCCCTCCCCCAGACACCAGCTCTATTCGTTGGCGTGACTACTTTTTTGGGAAGATCCATGTGACTAGATTTAGCCCCACATTACTAACTTACGTGTAATGAGAAAAAATATAAAGGCATTCAGGAAAAATTAAAGGACTGAGAATCCGTCGTGTACTTTTATGATATTTTGCACATACTTCGCATACAACTCCATTTTTCCAATTTAATTATTAGTACCAATACTGTAAAAACATAAAAAGCAATAAAACCAATGACCTTAAATAGTTAGTTATGTTTAAAATTTATTTTATGTAGCAACCATGATATGATGCGATACTGTGTTTGGTTAATACTAATATAGTTCTTTCGGTCTACCATGGCACCTATGACAGGTACTGCTACCATAGTCCGTCCAGTCTACCATGGAACCTATAACAGGTACGGTACTGGTACTATAGTCTCTCCGGTCTACCATGGCACGGACAGCATTCATTGTCCCCCTCCCCCAGACACCAGCTCTATTCGTTGGCGTGACTACTTTTTTGGGAAGATCCATGTGACTAGATTTAGCCCCACATTACTAACTTACGTGTAATGAGAAAAAATATAAAGGCATTCAGGAAAAATTAAAGGACTGAGAATCCGTCGTGTACTTTTATGATATTTTGCACATACTTCGCATACAACTCCATTTTTCCAATTTAATTATTAGTACCAATACTGTAAAAACATAAAAAGCAATAAAACCAATGACCTTAAATAGTTAGTTATGTTTAAAATTTATTTTATGTAGCAACCATGATATGATGCGATACTGTGTTTGGTTAATACTACAATGTATGGGTGTAATATTTTAGTATTGTACAACAGTAGTGTTATAAATCGGTCCCTATTTAAAATCTTCACAGTTTCAATGCAATATTACCAACTATAATAATTTTGTTGAAACAACTAATATTGCCTTGGTTACGCTATCATAATTTAAATTCATAAATTGCAATACGGTAATAGTTTTTTTTTTTTTTTTTTTTTTTTAAATAAATTCGCTTTAAATTATTTTGATTTATTAGGCTGTTGATGCCATATGTTAGTAAGAAACGTGATAACGTTTTAGGCATTACGTTTGCAGTGGTGGGAGGAGGAAGCGGACACAGGATCCAGATCCAGGGAAAGTCTAGACTACAGCCACAAGTGAGGAGGTGGAAAAAGACAACCGGAACAATATCAGGGGTGGTGAAATAGTGTAACGGGACGTGGTTGTCGTCAAGCAAGTTTTAGTCGTTTCCAGAACACTCTGAGATATTTGACGAAATCCTAATTAATTATGTGATGTATTGTTTGTGTTCCATTTACTTTTGACTATCACACTACCCTGTAGGTATCGATCCGTAGGCGAGTAATCTTTAGTATGTTGGGTTCATGTAACTCTTGTACTCTAAAAAAAAAAATTGCACTGACAAACTTTTTTCTGGCGAAAGATTTTTATTTTTTATTGATTATGGGGGTTACAGCCACGAGAAATCGATTGGAACTGGTCATGTAGCTGGACAAACATGTTAGTGTTGGAGTAACAAAAACTGTTTTAGTGGTTTTTAGGATGTCCCAACAGCAATGACGGTGATAGTGGTGAGGGGTATTTAGGAGAGATATTTACGTGGTAACACTGCCTCGCCTGTAATGTTGTTGTGTCAGCAGCGCGGCGTTGGTTGTTATAGCGACAGTGTAGGCGGTGATTATACCATCAGGTAGTGATAACGTCGCCGAGCTGCTCACACTGCCTCGCCTGTAATATTGGTGTCACAGCAGAACGGCGGTGGTTGTTATAGCGACAGTGTAGGCGGTGATTATACCATCAGGTAGTGATAACGTCGCCGAGCTGCTCACACTGCCTCGCCTGTAATGTTGTTGTGTCAGCAGCGCGGCGTTGGTTGTTATAGCGACAGTGTAGGCGGTGATTATACCATCAGGTAGTGATAACGTCGCCGAGCTGCTCACACTGCCTCGCCTGTAATATTGGTGTCACAGCAGAACGGCGGTGGTTGTTATAGCGACAGTGTAGGCGGTGATTATACCATCAGGTGGCGATAACGTCGCCGAGCTGCTCACACTGCCTCGCTTGTAATGTTGTTGTGACAGCAGTGCGGCGGTGGTTGTTATAGCGACAGTGTAGGCGGTGATTATACCATCAGGTGGCGATAACGTCGCCGAGCTGCTCACACTGCCTCGCCTGTAATATTGGTGTCACAGCAGAACGGCGGTGGTTGTTATAGCGACAGTGTAGGCGGTGATTGTACCATCAGGTAGTGATAACGTCGCCGAGCTGCTCACACTGCCTCGCTTGTAATGTTGTTGTGACAGCAGTGCGGCGGTGGTTGTTATAGCGACAGTGTAGGCGGTGATTGTACCATCAGGTAGTGATAACGTCGCCGAGCTGCTCACACTGCCTCGCCTGTAATATTGGTGTCACAGCAGAACGGCGGTGGTTGTTATAGCGACAGTGTAGGCGGTGATTGTACCATCAGGTAGTGATAACGTCGCCGAGCTGCTCACACTGCCTGGCCTGTAATATTGGTGTCACAGCAGAAAGGCGGTGGTTGTTATAGCGACAGTGTAGGCGGTGATTGTACCATCAGGTGGCGATAACGTCGCCGAGGTGCTCACACTGCCTCGCCTGTAATATTGGTGTCACAGCAGAACGGCGGTGGTTGTTATAGCGACAGTGTAGGCGGTGATTGTAGCATCAGGTGGCGATAACGTCGCCGAGCTGCTCACACTGCCTCGCCTGTAATGTTGTTGTGACAGCAGTGCGGCGGTGGTTGTTATAGCGACAGTGTAGGCGGGGATTATACCATCAGGTAGTGATAACGTCGCCGAGCTGCTCACACTGCCTGGCCTGTAATATTGGTGTCACAGCAGAACGGCGGTGGTTGTTATAGCGACAGTGTAGGCGGTGATTGTACCATCAGGTGGCGATAACGTCGCCGAGCTGCTCACACTGCCTCGCCTGTAATATTGGTGTCACAGCAGAACGGCGGTGGTTGTTATAGCGACAGTGTAGGCGGTAATTGTACCATCAGGTGGCGATAACGTCGCCGAGCTGCTCACACTGCCTCGCCTGTAATGTTGTTGTGACAGCAGTGCGGCGGTGGTTGTTATAGCGACAGTGTAGGCGGTGATTGTACCATCAGGTGGCGATAACGTCGCCGAGCTGCTCACACTGCCTCGCCTGTAATGTTGTTGTGACAGCAGTGCGGCGGTGGTTGTTATAGAGACAGTGTAGGCGGTGATTGTACCATCAGGTGGCGATAACGTCGCCGAGCTGCTCTCACTGCCTCGCTTGTAATGTTGTTGTGACAGCAGTGCGGCGTTGGTTGTTATAGCGACAGTGTAGGCGGTGATTGTACCATCAGGTAGCGATAACGTCGCCGAGCTGCTCACACTGCCTCGCCTGTAATGTTGTTGTGACAGCAGCACGGCGGTGGTTGTTATAGCGGCAGTGTAGGCGGTGATTGTACCATCAGGTAGTGATAACGACGCCGAGCTGCTCACACTGCCTCGCCTGTAATATTGGTGTCACAGCAGCGCGGAGGTGGTTGTTATAGCGACAGTGTAGGCGGTGATTATACCATCAGGTAGTGATAACGTTGCCGAGCTGCTCACACTGCCTCGCCTGTAATGTTGTTGTGACAGCAATGCGGCGGTGGTTGTTATAGAGACAGTGTAGGCGGTGATTGTACCATCAGGTGGCGATAACGTCGCCGAGCTGCTCACACTGCCTCGCTTGTAATGTTGTTGTGACAGCAGTGCGGCGGTGGTTGTTATAGAGACAGTGTAGGCGGTGATTGTACCATCAGGTGGCGATAACGTCGCCGAGCTGCTCTCACTGCCTCGCTTGTAATGTTGTTGGGACAGCAGTGCGGCGTTGGTTGTTATAGCGACAGTGTAGGCGGTGATTATACCATCAGGTAGTGATAACGTTGCCGAGCTGCTCACACTGCCTCGCCTGTAATGTTGTTGTGACAGCAGTGCGGCGGTGGTTGTTATAGAGACAGTGTAGGCGGTGATTGTACCATCAGGTGGCGATAACGTAGCCGAGCTGCTCTCACTGCCTCGCTTGTAATGTTGTTGTGACAGCAGTGCGGCGGTGGTTGTTATAGAGACAGTGTAGGCGGTGATTGTACCATCAGGTGGCGATAACGTCGCCGAGCTGGTCTCACTGCCTCGCTTGTAATGTTGTTGTGACAGCAGTGCGGCGTTGGTTGTTATAGCGACAGTGTAGGCGGTGATTATACCATCAGGTAGTGATAACGTCGCCGAGCTGCTCACACTGCCTCGCCTGTAATATTGGTGTCACAGCAGAACGGCGGTGGTTGTTATAGCGACAGTGTAGGCGGTGATTGTACCATCAGGTAGTGATAACGTCGCCGAGCTGCTCACACTGCCTGGCCTGTAATATTGGTGTCACAACAGAACGGCGGTGGTTGTTATAGCGACAGTGTAGGCGGTGATTGTACCATCAGGTAGTGATAACGTCGCCGAGCTGCTCACACTGCCTCGCTTGTAATGTTGTTGTGTCAGCAGCGCGTCGGTGGTTGTTATGGCGGCGGTGTAGGCGGTGATTGTGCCATCAGGTAGCGATAACGTCGCCGAGCTGCTACTCTGCCTCGCCCTTGCTGTACTACACTGTGGCCCGAAACATCTTTCGACCACACATAGTATGTGTAATCTTCGTTATAAATATAACCTTCTAAGTTTTTTCTTATCCGGCATTAAATATTAATACCTAGGTTGGTTATCTCCTAAAACAGTCTTCACGCTATCACACAATCCTAATCCAAACAATCAATTGCAATTAAGACAATATCGTCTAAAATTATGTTGTATTTCTGTAATTATTTTCTGACATCGACTGGTTTGTAAGACGATTTGTCATAATGTCATGTTATTGTAATACATTCCTTAAATAGCTTAAGTTATTACAAATATCAAATTCACATGCAGTTACGTAATATTAAAAATATATATCCATCGTATTTACAAGGAGATATGTTTTTCGTTAGATTTTTTAAAGTACCAGGTTAACCGAGCCTTGCTCGTTGGTTTTAATTCAGTTTTAACCAATTATACCTCTTCATAGTTAACAGCTGTTTCAAAAAGTCTGCTTAACATTAATGTTTCTTTATTTTTGTTTACATTTCGTTGTTTTTTCGTTACCAAAATAGCAACTCATAAGACCAATGTTAAAAATTACGATTTTTAAACTTAAATTTAGACGAAATTCGATTTTTCCTGGGATTGAGTCAGTTTCTAAACTTATTTTTTGGCCAAAACACTCTTAAATGCAAAGTTTAAGCAAAATCTAACAGCTAGATTTCGAGATCCTGGAACACACATCCCTTCAGACATTCCTCGTATTATAGTATAGGATACAAAAATCAAATAAACCTTTAAATGAATATACATTAAATAAAATTTTAGGTTTCTATTTCCTGAAAAATGAAGAAACACTCCCTCCAAGGTTCTCCCTCTAATTTGGCCGCCGGTGGGGACAGGGTGGTAATCATCTCTGCGCTCCTTCGTTACAGCGGCACCACCGCCAGAGCTGGGGCTGAGTTAGAGGTGGGTGGGGGCGGGGTCGGGCCGCCGATTAAGGGTTAATCATTATAATTTAAAGAGATTAGGTGTCTAATATCGAGCGGCGTGAAACTAAACACCGCCGACCATCGGGGCTGTTTCACTGAAACCTTCCCCGCCTCGTTAAAGACGCTGTGCTCATAACCCAGACTATCTACCGTGCAACATGACATGATATGATTTAATTTTACTAAGAGGTACGAGTTCAACTCATAGACCCTATTTATACCGTGAAGATACAACCGAATACTCAACAGCTGTGTTCAAGGGCCAGCATAGTGAACTTCTTTTGTATACATGTTTTCTATAGCCTAAACGGGGAAAGAGAGAGATTTTTAATGCCAATAGCATGCACACGTTTTTAATGGTTTCATACTAACCGCTTATATCAAAGGAAACCCCCAAGCTTGTTCTGAAGTCGAGGTTTCGGTCTATAAAATTTTCAGGATCGAGGCCTCAACAAACAAATCAATTTCACAGGAATCTAATGTAAAGTTTTAAAGTAACACCGTGTAATTTTTTCTACATATTAAATAAAACGTCTTTATTTTTATGCCTAAAGAGATGTATCTAATGGTTAACTCCTTTGAAGGATAGTCATTGTAATAAATTTCGCTGTAGATTCGTTATAGATCACTATAAAAATTACAGACAGATCAAACAGCATTATACCACACAAATTACAGTGCCTAATATTAATATGTATGGCTACTATTTCCATCTTCACGGATTGCCCAGTGTAATAATTCCTATCTGGTGTTTTAAACGTAACCCAGTCCATCGGCAGAACAAAGGACGGATCTAACTGCCGGTTTTATTTTCGCAATAAACCGCCTCGTCGCGTAAAGGGGTTGAGGGGTCGGCGTTAGGACGCACTTCACCGTGGAATGTGGGGCAGTAAAACCGAGCCGGGGGTTGAGCGGGGGTTGAGGGTGAGGTATAACGAGGGTTGTGGGGGTTGACACCGACACCGCACCGCCTGTCACGCCACCCGCCCGCTACTGCGACACAACACGGGTGTGACAACAGTGACAACCGTTGTCAGCGTCAACACGAATTTGTTGATTTTTTTTATTTATTTACTAATTTCACAGTAGTAATTAAATTTTATAATCTTTAACCAAACAAAACCGAGAAGTTATAAAAACAGACAGTCTGAAAAAATCGTTAAAAACTCAAACCATTTATAAAAATCAATTACTGTGGCAAAAGTTAAAATATCATTTTAGTAATTTCTTTTGTAATTATAAGGTCAGTTTTGTCATAGGTACTTATGTTTGTTGTGTTTGTTTATGTACATATCTTTGGGTGCTAATTTATTCCATTTGTGTGTGCGTTGAAGAAAATCTATTGAAAAGAGCATTTACTATCAAAGTAAATAATTTACCCTTTATTGTATAAAATGTGACTATAGTCCATGTTATTTTATTACTCTAAAACAATAAAGTATCGTCCATTCTTACACGTACCAATCATTGCACTCGTCGAATACAAATGTTACGATTCGACATGGCGTTGGGCCTAGTCTCGCCCGGGGGATTGTAGTTCCCGTCCACGTGACGAATGACCGTGGTGTACTAGGACGTGTGTGGCAGTTTGCCATTTCCCGAGACGTTCCGTCCTCTGAGGGGATTCCTCTCACTGCCATTGTCTAATGCCATCATCCCCTAGACACAACGTGGCAAATTGCCACAATGGAGTCAGTCCGTGGAGTGCTCTACTCACATTTAGAAATCACGTCATCACTTCAATCATAACCTTAACCTCACAATTTGTAATGCAAATCAGTGTAAATATAACGGATCACAGTATCGACATCAGCCAGTAACTATAATGGGTCAGAGAATCGATATACGCTTGTAACTAGAACGTGTAAAAGTATCGGATAATAGCTTGTAAATATGACGGGTTTAGGTATCGATATCAGATAGTAATTTTAACGGTTTTGTTTAGTTTTTGGCTATACTTTACAAATATAAATAAATCAGTGATGAGTAGCCAAAGACTGAAACCATCACAAAAATACATACCGTCAGGTTTAAACTTTGGCGGGTCAAAGAATCGATATCAGCTCCTAACAAGAACAGGTCAAAGTATCGCTTACAAATTGTAACTATATCGAGACAAATAGTCTATAATCAGCTTCTAACTATATAACGGGTCAAAGAATCGATATCAGCTTATAACTACAACGGGACAAAGTATCGATATCAGATTCTAAATACATAGGGTTAAAGTATCGATATCAGCTTGTTATTATAACGAGTCAAAGGATTGATGTCAGCTTGTAACTACAACGGGACAAAGTATCGATATCAGATTGTTATTATAACGTGTCAAAGAATCAAAATCAGCTTGTAACTACAGCGGGATAAAGTATCGATATCAGCTTGTAACTACAGCGGGACAAAGTATCGATATCAGCTTGTTATTGTAACGAGTCGAAGAATCGATATCAGCTTGTAACTACAACGGGACAAAGTATCGATATCAGCTTGTTATTGTAACGAGTCAAAGAATCGATATCAGCTTGTAACTACAACGGGACAAAGTATCGATATCAGCTTGTTATTGTTAACGAGTCGAAGAATCGATATCAGCTTGTAACTACAACGGGACAAAGTATCGATATCAGCTTGTTATTGTAACAAGTCGAAGAATCGATATCAGCTTGTAACTACAACGGGACAAAGTATCGATATCAGCTTGTTATTGTAACGAGTCGAAGAATCGATATCAGGTTGTAACTACAACGGGACAAAGTATCGATATCAGCTTGTTATTGTAACGAGTCGAAGAATCGATATCAGGGTGTAACTACAACGGGACAAAGTATCGATATCAGCTTGTTATTGTAACGAGTCGAAGAATCGATATCAGCTTGTAACTACAACGGGACAAAGTATCGATATCAGCTTGTTATTATAACGGGTCGAATAATTTATGTCAGCTTGTAACTACAACGGGACAAAGTATCGATATCAGATTGCTATTATAACGGGTCAAAGAATTGATTCAGCTTGTAACTATAGCTCATCTAAGTATCGATATCAGCTTGTAACTAAAATGGGTTTAAGTATAGATATCGATGAGTTGAAGATGGCCGTTGAGCAGCGGCGTTGGCGGCGGCGGCGGCGGCTTTAGTCTCCAATTCCCTTTCCACATTATTTGCCCTCCGCCGCATTTGCATTTCCCGGCCCGCGCAACCTGTCTCATGCAAATTTTTACACCGAACCTCCGAAAGGCTTCGTTCTACAATTGAAGAATAACAGAGGAAAGACATAATGTTTTACTACCGTACTTTTTCACCAGGTTTTGCAAGAAGAAGGACTTTGTAATTTATTTTCCGGGTCATGAAAAACGTTATTCAAAATTATCAAAATGGGGATTTTCATAATTTAAGAACCCGATTATGTAGATAATTTTGAGCATGGGATAGGATTTATGAAGGATTTAATTACATATAAACTAATTATGGCACAAATCTAAAGCTGCTTAGTGATTTTTCCCTTTGTAAAGAATAAAACTTAAACGTGTACATACTTTAGTTGTAATCTATAGCGGGTAGAGTTATTCAAAGGCCAGTAAATGATAGAAAATGAAATTTTCAGATTTATTCGGTCCAGACTTATTGTTATGATTAAAAACCCTTTTGATACAACATTTCGCAAATTTTTCCACAGCACGCCTTAAGAGAAATTAGAGTATACATTTTTGCAAATTTGTACGTTTCACGTATTGCATTAGTTGATTCCTGCAAATCGAACCAATGCCCTCTTTCTAAAAACCGAAGCAGCCGCACGAAAAGTCCCATTAGAACCGAGCTGGAGGTAGCTGACGGGGGAGTTGTTTTGGAAAGCAGAAGCCGCGCGTCCCGTCTCAAAGCTTTGGTCTCCAATTCCCTTTTCGCACTATTTACTCTCCGTCCACATTTACATTGCAGAGTGACGCCACCGCCGCCGCGCCGCCCACAGCCCTCCGCTCCTCGGCTCGCGCTCGCTTCCTCCCTGCATTCGAAATCACAATGGAGAACCGCTAGGTGCTGTACTCTAAACGCTTTATGAATAATAACTGTAATAGTTATGTCTTGACTTAATGTATTAACTTTAAAAAAAAATTATTTTGTTTACACTTATACCTTTGAAAACTTATTGGTCACTTTAATGTGTACATTTTTTATGAAAATGTACAATAAATATTTAGCCTATGCATTCGAAGATACAAGAAAATATTGTTTTGAACGTTTTAACGGGGAACGGTCCAAACCCCAGTCTTGTTACTAATATCGACCAGTTGTTAAGAGTATGATCAATTAATAGACAAATGGCAATTTGGTCCGGAATCAACCCTTTAAAAAACTACTAACTTTCCTCAGGAACGAACCGGCATTCTTTATTGGATTCTAGGCATTGTGTTATACTCTCACAATATAACTGTATATTGTGAGAGTATACTGCATTTAATTCCTAGCTGTGTGCCTTTTTTGTGGCTCGAGTAGTGATCTACAAAGTCAAATGCGAAATGAGATGTATTTTATCTGAAAATATTTGCATTTGTTTGAAATATTTTCCCTTGTATTTGTATCTGTTTATTTTTAACACTTCCGCGTATTCTGACCAGTTTATAATATTTGTTTCAAGATCCAAAATTTGCTGATTGCTGACAAAGATCAGTTTGCTGACTTCGATACGTGAAATTCAAAGACCAAGTAGGAGTGGAAGCCTTAGAGACTTAATATTCGAGGCTCAACTTAGAAACTAATGCCAAAGTGGACAAAAGCCTGAAGCGGGGGTGTCGGTGGGGCGAGTCTCACACAAGGATAGGCCTATCGTGTCTTTCCTAATGTTACATTGAAGCTTCTCTTTTCAAAAATATAATGATACGAATTACTTCACAAGGAGGTCTATAATCATAATCAATGATTTTCACATAAAACTTTACTTAAAATTCATCATCAAAGTTAAGCGTAGACATAGCATTTGTTCTGTAAACTTTTAGAATTTTTGTAAGATGAGAGCTTTCACCCTGCTCACTCACCAAGCCAGTGGGTGCTGCACTTTTGTTTTAATTTAATAAACCATAGGTTAAAAATGTAACACATAAGTTTATTTTTAAAATTATTACCTGTTTTATTTAATTTAAATAGCTACCCAAATGTACATAATGTAACAGGCATTTTTAAGGGATGTATGACTGAAATCTGAGTTTGCTTAGAAAACTGCATAAACCTGATTACTAGCTCCTAGTGGATATAAACCCCATATAATAAAAAAATCTAAAAATATAGGACAGAAACACGTTTTCCCTACAAACAATGCTTGTTTTAGAGTATAAGATAAGATTGTAAAATATAAATTCGTACAGTTACAACTTATACATTTAAACTACAGTCTTCCCACTAACTTTTCAATAGCTCGAAATCATTGGAATCTTAAATCATTTCCTATTCCATAGGGGAAACCTTCCTAAATAAAATCCCATGCATAACACAAAGTCATTTTAAGGTAATTTCAAATCTATAAGTCCAAGAGAAACAAAAACTATCTCTTTAACTCTAAATTAATTACATAGTTCGAATTAAATTTGCATTTTGCCTTCACAACTCGAAGTTTACCTCGTTATATTGAAGTGTTCTCGAAAGGTCACAAAACGTCTATGACACATTCGGTCTAGCGTCTGCTGCATACAACTCTACATACACAATGTAAAGTATATACAGTCTGCTATCACTAAACTGCGCTGTGCAGTACTTTACTTTAGTGTAGTAAAATTAGTATGGAAAAATGAAATAATTTTTTGAAAGCCAATTTCTTTTGAAATATGTTCTATGGCGTCCCCTGACCTTCCTCCGAAAAGGCCCCAGAAATCCCATATGGGGATCACGCTTAAAAATGAGGGGTTGGCCCATAAGGAGTTACATTAAAATTTTATATTAAGCATACTAAATTTAAATACATTCCAGAAGGTTTATATATATATCAAATTAAAGGTCTTAAAATGTAGAATACAATGCCGTAAACCCGACCTCAATTCAATTCAATTCAATTCAATTCATTTTATTTACCATTAGGTCATCATGGACAATAGGTTTCGTCAAGACAATTATATCAGTGTACATGTTGAATTACATATGAAGCTTAAAACTAGACATAGGTTATTTTACAGTTTCAGACTAAAAAACTCTTCTGTACTGTAGGGAGCATTCATAATAAGTATTGATTTTACTGAGGACTTAAATCTATTTAAAGGCAATTCCCTTATGTGGGTTGGCAGCTTATTAAAGAGCCTGACTTGCACAGAATTATAGCTTTTCAATGTTTTTTCAATTCTGTTTATTGGCAAGCTAAGGTCAGTACATCTTCTTGTGTTATACATGTGAACAGTGTTCCTTATCTCAAAATTTCCTATATTTTGTTTAACATATAAAAGATTATTTAAGATGTACAGGCTCTTTAAGGTCATAATTTCATACCTCACAAAAAAAGACTTACATGAAACATTGTTTTTTATTCCTGCAATTAATCGCAAAGCCCGCTTTTGAAGAATAAAAACCTCATTGGCGGCTGCACTATTTCCCCATAGTCTAATGCCATATGATATATGGCATTGAAAGAAAGCATGATATGCCATAAGAAGCATTTTCTCTCCAACACAACTCTTAAGCCTAAGAAGAAGATACAACACTCTTGACAATCTATTTACAATTCCAGCACAATGATCCACCCAAGTTAATTTTTCATCCAACGTTAGACCAAGCAGTTTTACAGGTTTATTTACAACATCGACCTTTTTCAAAGAAAAGATAATTTGTTCTGTTTTTTTCATTATTTAAAGTAAGGTTGTTGGAAAGGAACCAGGCAGTCGCTTTTTTGACAGCATTTTCAGAATCTATTCTTATATTTTCAAGAGACATATTTTCAGTGATAAGCGATGTATCATCAGCATATAAGACAGAAAGACAAGGTAAACTTGCGGGTAAATCATTCACCATGATAACGAACAATGATGGACCGAGAACGGAACCCTGAGGGACACCCTGCAAGACACGTTTCATGGTCTATTCCCGGTTCCTTACCATTGCAATCTGCCTCCTGTCAGTCAAATAAGATTTTAACAGGTCATGCTCTTTGTTCCTTATTCCATAGAGACACAATTTCTTGAGGAGTGTATCATGACTGATCGAATCAAACGCTTTACTTAGATCAAGCATGTTCAAGCAAAGAACTGAATTATTTTCAAACGTCTTAAATATTTTATCTGTTACATCTGTAAGAGCATGAATGGTTGAAGAATTAGGAACAAAGCCAAACTGAGATGATGAAAACAAATTGTTATTGACAAAAAAAGATTCAAGTTGAGTTTTTATTACACATTCAATAATTTTTGAAAAAACAGGAACCAGAGCAATTGGCCTAAAGTTAGAGGGGTCGTTTACATCGCTTTTCTTATGGACTGGAACAACTTTTGTTATTTTTAAACAATCAGGAAAAACACCTTGACTAAGAATGTTGTTGATTAGGAACGTAAGGGGATACTTAATGTAAAACAGAACCCTTTTGATAAGATTATTAGAAAACCCATAATAATCCTTACTGTCGCTATGCTTAAATCCTTTAACAATTAATTCTACTTCATTTACTGACACAGGGCTCCAACCAAAATTTACAATATTTGTATTTTGAGGGATCGTTTTTTTAGCAAGATCAATTGGATTTTCCAACTCAGATGGACAAATGTTAAACTTACTAAGATCTGGAGTGCTTGACATTGAAATGAAAAAATCATTGAAATGGTCTGGACTAACTGAAGTTTCATTTTTTGTACTTTGTGAACCAAATTCACCCTTGATTACCTTCCAAGATTCTTTACACTTGTTTTTTGCCTCATTAATTCTACGCTCATTAAATTCTAACTTTGCATTTTTTATCGATACCTTATATTGTTTTCTACATTTGAGGTAGTTAACTTTAGCCATTTCAGTTTTTGTTGCTTTCCACGTATCATACATAGAAACTACATACTCACGCATTTTTTTTAGCTCAGGACTGAACCATTGATGACTAGAAAATAAAGCTTTTTCCCTTTTTGTCTCTTTTACAAATCGAGTTATCACTGGGCATGTATCCTCAAAAACAAACAAAACAGTGTCCATAAAATTTTCAAAAGCTACGTTAACGTCTAAGATATTATATAAAAAATCCCAATTTACAATTGCTATTCTATTTACAAACATATTTACATTATTTTCACTTAAATGACGAAACTTAATTACATTATATACAGGCTTAACATTTATTACTTTTTGTATATCTAAATCAGTCCAAATAAAATCGTGATCAGATATTCTGTATTTACCTAAATGACATTGGAGATCGACATTGGATGCAAAGTTGTCAATGCACTTATCTCCGTGGGTGGGAAGATAATTTTTAAGATACAAATTAAACGATTTTAAAACATTGCAAAAAGCTTTCTGCTTTTTACTACTTTCAAGGTGGTCAATATTAAAATCAGATCCCAAAATTATTTTAAATGAACTATTAAATTTTGTTGAGAGAATATTCAGCATACACTCCAGCTCTGAAAAAAATAAAGTGACATCGGAATTGGGCGTTCGGTAGAGTGACACCAAAACGATTTTATTAACCTTCACAGCCACACACTCGAAACTGAAATTAACACTCACATTTCCAAAACCGATGACCTCAAAATCACATCCTTCTTTCAGCAGTATTGCAGCTCCGCCGTAGCCTCCAGGTCGACAAGTAGCAGCCGCCCATCGGTAGCCGTCAGGGATGTAGAGGTCCAGCTCATCAGGAGTCAGCCAGTGTTCGTTAACCAAAGCCGCATCTATGTTGTGCTCGTCCAGGACAATGTTGAATTCATCAAGTTTGTTTCTGATTGATTGAAGGTTGATATGCATCACCCGGAATTTGGAGGTTCTAAATGAGGGTGTAGAGTCTTGGTTCATAAGAAGCGAAGGTTCAGATCTCTGGTGTTGCTTGGGTGGTTTAGGCCTACTCATAAAAAAGCAGTATTATTCAACTTTTGAGTGCTTAAAGGTGGAAAGTCTGTAAGTTGGAATAAAGACCTAGTCGAAGTGTTAATAAGTGTATCATCTTGCTTATTCTCCCAAGCCTTAATATACGAGTCATCAGGTTGAGTGTCGACAAACATTGAAGAGTTATAGACTTGAGCAGCCTCTTGTCGTATATCATCTCCCAAAGACAAATGGGAGTTGTCAAGTACAGGATATGGTTCTATGCTACTATTTTCATTTACAGTAGGCTTACAAGCGGACTGTTGATTGTGACAACTAATTGTAGGAGTTACCAAGTTCGTAGTGGTAATAGGCGGTTTACCTTGAATAGGTTTTTCAAAATTGGTGATTACATCAACTATAGCTTTCCCAAGCAACCTCTTTCCACTTTTCCCAAAGTGAAGTCCGTGCCGAGTAAAATGATGCCTATGGAGGAAACTGTTCACATCACCATAGACCAGGTTGAGAGGGCCACGGTACTCCTTTATAGTTTTTTTAGATTTGTAAGTTAACATAATATATGTCATCATTGCATAACATGTTATCATATCTATACGGGATGCTGTGTATGATTATATTTGTTTCAATTTTTAACCCCAAAAGAGTCTGCAAAGCTTTAGTCACAGTAAGTGATCCAGGTTCATATAGGTCCGTGTCATTTGTACCTGCTAACAATATAACAGCATCTCTCTTGGTAAAGCCCTTTAAAAAAGACAAGCCCTCCTGAATAATGGTATTCATTTTAGCTCCTGGCTTGGAGTAAACAAAAACACTGTAATCATGGGGTAGTAAAGCTTTTAAGAAATTATTTAAGTCTTTACCCTGGCTGTCAGTCATAACTAAGATTTTATTTGTTGTTTCTTTAATATTCTTGTCAATATTCTCCTTCATTTTAGGAGACTCGACAGTTTTAGGCGATTGGGCCTTGTGCACATCAGCTTTAATCAACATTTTAGTAGGTTTGTCACAGGACTGTGAAGGTGTCATACTGTCAGAAAGTAATTGATAACGATTGGTGCATTCGATTTCCACACTTAAAGGCGTTTCATCATGCTTAGACAACCGCTTTGGCATTGTAAAAGGATTAAGCCTTTCATTTTGTATTTTTAGGGATTCTATAAGCTGATCTTTATCAGTGATTTGAGATACAAGTGTATCACAGTCTGATTGAAGTTCTGCGATGATAGCCTTTTGAGAGGAAATGTTTTCTCTATGAATTGCCTCAAGTTTTTGTAGCTCATTAGTTTTTGATTTTAAACTATCCATTTCATTTCCAATGCGATCTTCATATGTAATTGAATTTTCTAAATTAGTCTGAAATTTCTGTTTTTCAAGTTGTAATTGGTTTTTTAGTAATCCATTTTCATCAGCCAGTGAAGTTACTGTTGTGGTCAAGTCATTATTAACTTTAATTGCTGCGTCAAATTTATTTAAGAGGTGGGTTATGGGAGGAATTAAATCAACGATTGCGTCTTCGGTATACTTATCGGAAATTAATTTAAATATACTCCTTATATTGACTGCCAAATCGATAACTTCATTGTTTATTAGGTCCTCATCAAGGTTGATCAAGTTTGCCTGTTGTTTCAGATTTTCTCTAGCGCTCCGAGTCATCATCGTAACGAAAACGCCGTCTTTTTGGATGATACCACCAATGAGCAGATATGAATCGGGGAAGTATGTGTGATGTTGAAGGGGCAACTAGACCCAGTTGGCTACTAGCGGCGTTGTAATCAGTGGTCAGGGTCTGTTGCGGAAAGTCGCCGACAGATCGTGCGCGGATGTTCTCAAGGCTCGCATCGGCGGTCCCTTTTAAGTTCCCATGAAAATCCCTCGATATGGCACACTGTCAATTATATCGTAGTGCGCATGCGCGAGTTTGAAAAACAACGGACAGGGGGTTCTCTTGTTGCTGTTTACTTTTACGAAGTCCAACGAAATGCTAAAATAAAGTGACCAGACTATTACTTACAGTAACATACCAAGTATTGACACTGTTATATTTCATTACCCTAGGGTATGCAAAAACTCGGGAAATGCACTACAGTCCGTCACGTCACGTAAAACTCACTAAAAAATATTAAAATCAGAGAGTTAAAATATCCTCCGGCTTCACCCTCGGCACACGCGTGCCAACCAAGTAGAAACTTATAATAATTGTATTTTTAATTGTAAAGGACTGGTTACGGAATACGTAATATTTTTTGAAATTCATATGACGAGAAAAATTGTTGAAGGATAATTCAGCAATTTAGGATGTTTGCGAATAAAATAGGAAGCGTTTTTCATAAAAATGGAAAAGAAAATCCATTGCGTGATGTCAAATACAGTGTTTTCCGTTCTATAATAAGGTTATTTATATATAAAATATTATATTATCAAAAGGATCTATATCTGTTTTATTGTATATATGGTAATAGTTTAAAATGATTAGTTTATTTTATTCTCGAGATAGGTGCTTTAAATTACAATGGTGTGTAAACTTGTAGAGCCTGAAATCACTCTTAACATATTATTATTTTTTTATGTTACAAATATAAATTGTCTGTGTGTTTTCAATAAATTTAATATGTACGTCTTGTACTTGTCCAAGTCGAGGTTGCTATAGTGTGATGCTTTTCTTGTGGCCCTGAGGGTTTTAAACTTATAAAGTTATTCAATGTAGCACCGGCCACAGATTAGATGTTCGATGACGCATAACAAGTAGGCGACAGCTGGGCCGGCGATCGTGCACCGACATGCTCTGCTCTGCTCTGCTTGTCCTCTGCCCTTCTACCGATGTCTATTTTACTTGCTTGTAAATCGACATGGCAAAACACATGAAACATTATCACTGGTGATATTGAAACTATTTTTAATAATAAATACTTTCCAAACGATGGAAATTGCCAAAAATGTTATAAATGTACCAAATCCGCACAAAAAGCTCATCAATTCTACTAGGATCCGTAAGAAAAATATCGTTGGCTTATTTAGTTTTTTCATATTAGTACCGGGTGGCGCGAAAAGGATGGTCGGATTTGAACTGCGTAGTGCTGAGGGCGGGAGAGGGGAGGGAACCGCTGCCGGCCGTCTGCAAGTAAGCTATAGAAGCCAGTTTGCCGCGAAATTGCGCAATGGACGGTAGAGCACCGAGTTTATGCCGTGGAACAGTTTTTTAAAAACAATGAATTTTTCATTACAGTGCAGCGGCCGTTTCGACAACATTTTGGTGTTGCACGCGATGGACCGATTCCTGATCGCAGATCAATATCACGCTGGGTGCCTACATTTCGGACAACAGGTTCTGTAATGAGTTGCAAATCTACTGGGCGTCCTCGTACGGCGGTTACTCCAGAAAATATTGATAATGTGAGAGCGTCATTAGTTCAAAGTCCGCGTCGCTCCCCCAGGCGTCGTGCTCAAACTTTGGGCCTCAGTCGTCGCTCGTTGCAGCGCATTCTACGCAATGAGTTGAAGTTTCACCCGTACAAAATTATGATCACACAAAAGCTCTATGAACATAATTTTGTGAAACGCAGACGTTATTGCGAAACAATGTTGGACATTTTGTACTCTGAAGATGATGTTGTTCTCATGATGTCAGATGAGGCCCACTTCCATTTGGACGGCTACATCAATAAACAAAACTGTAGGTATTGGGCAGCTAA
Source organism: Neoaliturus tenellus (assembly GCA_030545055.2). Taxonomy (NCBI): domain Eukaryota; kingdom Metazoa; phylum Arthropoda; class Insecta; order Hemiptera; family Cicadellidae; genus Neoaliturus; species Neoaliturus tenellus. The sequence goes on along the minus strand of JAQYXR010000531.1, from coordinate 28,517 downwards.
AAATCCTAGAGAACTACAGCACCAAAAGCCTCTCCACAGTGCTAAAGTAACAGTTTGGTGTGGAATTTCCAAATTGGGGATTATTGGACCTTATTTTTTTGAGGAGAATGGAGCTACAGTGACTGTGAACTCTGAAGGTTATGTTAACATGCTTCTTAACTTTTTGATGCCAAAAGACTGCGGGAATTACGTGTTAATCGAAAACGCATTTGGTTCCAACAGGACGGGGCTACAGCCCACACAGCCAACGACTCTATGATTGTTTTGAAGCGGATGTTCCCCCACCACGTCGTCTCGCGATTCGGAGACGTCCACTGTCCTGCTAGGTCACCCTGACCTCTCAGCATGTGACTTTTTCTTTGGGGTTACTTAAAGTCAAAAGTCTAAGTGCACAGACCTCAAAACTTAGTTGACTTAAATGCAATCAGTTCAGAAATAACGGCAATCCAAAAAGAAACGGTGGCGAAAGTGTTTGAGAGTTTCGAAGAAAGACTTTTAGAGTGTATCCATGAGGAAAGACACCATCTGCCAGAAGTCATTTTTCATACATAATTTATCTCTTCAACTGACCGTTTTTTTCTTGCAAGTACGTTACTAACAATGTAATTTTTTGTAATGGGCTATACTTTGGAGTATTCTGAAACAATATATTAAAAGTTATTTGTAAAACCATTGGTGTTCTTTTCATTTTAAATGTGACCATTCTTTTTGCGCCACTTAGTATTTACCATCGGGGTTTTGGGGCTACATTTTTAACAGGAATAGGATTTCTTTATAATCAATGAAAGCATTTCCAGTAAGTGCTCATTAGTTCGATTAGGCAGCTATTAATTACCATAAGTAAAATGTAAACTTGATTATTATAAATTTTTATATAATCAAAACTAATGTTAGGAAAAAACCATTATTTGAGTTTTGTTGATAATTTTTTTATCTATAAAAGTAAAAACGATAATCCAAATTTAGAAACGAAAAATGCAGTGCCAATGATGCAGCAATGTACACATCCTTCATATTTATTTTCGATTTTACAAAAGTTAATAATTTTATGACTCCGATTTTAGAATCAGGGGCTGTCAAAACTGACACATTGGAGGGGACGTGTTGTATCTGAGATGGGAACCTCTCCCCTGTGAATCTCCAGCTGATGCTCTTCATATTATTTCTCTGTCATGGGTTCTGAAAAATCAAGTTTTCTGTTTCTCCTGGCCAACTCATATATTTTACTTTTTATTTATGAATAATAAAGTCTTTCTTAACATTTATTATACTTGTTAATTTATTTAAATTTTCGTATTTTGTGTGTAAAAAGTAAAGTATAAATTAAAAATTACTTTTTTTCTGAAAATGTACTAAAAAGTAAGTTTTAGTGTTACAATCTGGCTGTTTGTCAATCTGTAATGTTTTTTACTGTAGCTAACTGTGGTTAATGATCATAATAAAAATAAAATTATGGGTAGTACTATTTAAGATTTTTTTTGCAGTTATTTAAATTCTTATTTAGATGATTTGATAGGTTGATGATTTGAACATGGACGATTAGATATTCGTTACTATGTTTCAGATAGTTATACCCCACTCATACACCAGGCTGATTTTTTATAGCCGGCTGTAGCAACGGCATGCATTTAAATCCCTACATTTAAAGCTCGACCTTTTATTTTGTTTTAAATTAAACACTTACTCAATAACAAATATAATAGGTAATAAAAAGTACATATTTATTATTGGTAAAAAGTATTATACAGGCCATGACTGAAAATTCAAAACATTAACTACACATTATCATTAGTCATGTTTGAAATCTACATATTACATTCCAAATCGCTAAAACAGTTTAATAATTAATTGAAAATTAAACAAATTAAAAAGAACCGGGTGATTAACCATAAAACAAAAAATATTTAGAGGTAAAAGGTATCATTTAACACTATTTTAAACCTGTAAAACGCTTCATACAAGTATTATTAACTTACCTTTTTACTTTATACGAATTTTGTAAATAATATTTTTGTTCTTAAATGTATCACAAAAGCTACATAATATAATAATAAACAACACCAATTCGTTTATGAGTACTGACATGACAAACAAAGAGCGTTGAGGACGTTTGTTTTGTGTGAAATATGCAGAACCTCCAAAGCGATAGCCTCAAGCGACGTTTTTAACATGACCAACGACGGAAATGTCAAAGTTGCAAAGGAGAAAAATTTAATTGGTAGTCTTACTTTCCGTTACAAACGAAAAAATATATTTATCTTGTTAAAAAAATTTAATAATAGGAATTGAGAAAATCTTTAGCTATCTTTGTGCAAGGTATTAACATGTGAACCGTTTACGTATAAAGTTGTAATAAAAATGTAATATTGAAAATAATTAACAAAAAATGTTATATCAACTTGACTGTATGGAGTGATTAAAGTTTTATTCATTTTACTCTTTAACTTCTAAATAAATATAGTTTTAACAGTGTATAAATTTTAATTGTTCAGTTTTCTTCTTTAATATCTTAGTTTACGGATTAACAATTGTAGCACCATTGGGAGGTCTATTTTTAAATGTGGAGATATTCTATCACTCCTTCTTTTGCTATAATTTTTAAGGGAATCTAATTAGGGGAATGGGGTTGGAGACCCCATCGGGCCGGTGTAATAACGGGTTAACTCCTACCGATCTTTAACTGAATAAAAATATATTTTTAAATATTTATTATTGAATTTAAAAAAGTTCATTACAAAAGTAATTTGTTTGTAATAATTTAATTAATATTTATAGGGTAGAATACTTCTTTGAAAATGATTATCCCGATTTATAATTTCAATTAATACGTAAATCCTGGACATCCCTAGTAATATTATAAATGCCAATGTCCGGATATTTGTTACGCTTTTCACGTGAAGACTACTCAACCGATCTTCATGTAATTTTGTACACTTTTTTTGGAGGTATAAGAAGTACATAGGATACTTTTTATAAAAAAATATTGTTTACGAAACATAAAAAATTGTTTAAATAAAATCTGAAAATCTTAATATGTACTGGTTGCTAAGAAAAAATTCAATGAAATATTCCAATTTTAGGTATTCCAGCGATTTCTTATATATAAGGTGAGCTTGACGGCAGGTGAGCGTGACGGCGAGTGAGCGTAGCGAACGAGCTTAACCTGACGAGTAACCCAAGCTTAGCCGCGGGAAAAGCTAGATAAATATAAATTGAATATTGAAATTTTATTGAATAGAATTAAAATATTTTAAACTTCTTATAAGTTAAGTATAAATAGCACATATAAAACATAGTGCCAAACAACACCATTTTAAATATAAAAATATAAAAAGCGGAATAAAAAGTTTAAACTTTGTAACTGCCGATGGAAATTAAATAGAAATAAAATACAAAGTATATTAAAACTTCTTATAAAGGAAAGAGAATAAGTCCCAGGTGGTTGGTAAGAAACATAGAGAGGGATCCAATGGCATCAATCAATGACCATTGGAAAAACACGAAAACATCGAAGATTCCTCTATATTATGGTGGAAATTGTATCAAACTGTCTTGTTTGATTTAAAAATTGTATCCTCGTCCTCACACACATCACATTTGTAAGCTGTAAGAAAACCATTATATTCTAAGACCGGTATATTTTCTCCTGGTATTAAATTTTACAATTGATATTCTTATTTTTTAATATTACACGTACCAGTAGCAAACTGTGTAGATCTATCTGATATCAGCTTACTATAAATTTTAAATCTCAGATATCCTATAAACCTATGAGAGAAATGGCTTTTATAATTATTTAGTTTTATCGATTTATTATAGCTTTTAAAGCTGAGATAACCTGAGCAAAATAACGAGACCCAAACTCTTCATGCATTTCACCTGGGAGCTTGGAATGAATTGGGTACTAAAGCATTTTCCTACTTAGTGAAAATTTTGTGTACAGTAATAATTCACGTCCCATACCATCAAGAGATCAACACAAAGTATAGTTGTAGATCAAACGTGAGAAATTTTCTATAAATGTAAGGAAAGTTATTTTACTCATTGTATTTCTTCTAATTAAGTAGGCTTAATAGCTTTATTTAATGGTTATAAATTTCATTTCTGATGAGAGTTATTCATAAATATCACAGTTAAATATAAATTTAATAAAGATATTAAGACAAAATATTGAATGGATCTTAAACTAAAAAAAAAACAATTAAATATATTTCGTGGTATTATTTAAGTAGTTTATTATATTTTTAAGATGGAAATAGTCAAAAAGATGGATAGCAGTATAAATAAAGTTTCACTCAGAGTAAATATAACGGTTAACATTAAAAAAGTTATATTTACTTTGCACGACAAAAATTCAATGATGCTATTTATATATTATCATAACCTACCATAAAATTAGGTTATTTAAAACTACACATTACTTAAAATGCTAAATTATACCTTTAAGAGAATCCAACACGAAAACTCGATACAATTTAACCAGCTTTCCTAAACTTATTTTCAAAGAAAATAATCAATCATGTGCTGGAGAAAGAAAATTCATCCTACCCGAATTATGAAACCCATCAATGACCGACGGCCGAGGTACGACGCTACTGTGATGGTCCTGCGGCCCTCTCCAGTGCTCACTGATTTACTGGCCTGCACGTCATTGCACAATTACTCTTCCTGGTCAGATAATTAATGATGAACACCTCATCTTGCAAACGGCAATGTGGTTGGACACGCTTAACTGATCTGTCCAAAATGACATATACAAACGATATATAGTCCTAGATTTACAGAGACGAATGTAGGTTTCCATAGAATCTCCTAATTTCTCCTGATTATTTTTATTTAACACGGCATTGATTTTTTAATACTTTTGAGATATTTTGGTTCCAACTCTATAAAATAATTGTATCATACATTAAAACTATATCAATTTGAGTAATACAAGTTAAGTATTTTTAAACTATTAAATTCTTGGCTTAAAAGTCTAGTTTTTTGATCTTTGTTTCAAGTACATCTGCATAATATATGACCAATTAAAATTACATCTTTCACCTGTATTACAAGTATTCCACAGAACTAATCGTACGCTCAATGCGATCATGATATATTATTTAAACTAAACGTCAAAAGGACACTAAACATGCCGGATGTCAGGGAGGAAGGACAATGGTATTAAATGGGCGGCTTTATAAAGGGCGACCCTTGGCGGCCGATAAGCGATGTCGGAGTCACAAATCCCCGGTAATGAAACTCGAGGTGGATCTGTGGATTCCATCATTCCATCGTCCCCCAATCCAACTGTTTTTTGTTTGAGTTGCACAGCTTAAAGAAAATAGCCTACAAATTGCAACGTTTTTTTGCCACTGTTAGGACTACATGAGTGAATGTATTATGTCGATTTACAAAAAGAGATATATGATAAATAAAAAATAAAAAAATACATTAAAAAAATCTAATATTTTGACTATTGAAAAAATTACAATCTGTATCTTGGTTGTTTTGTAATTTCTCAATTAGGTCTACCTATGTGTCAGTAATATCGATTATACATTGCACAGTTACTCTTCCGGGTCAGATAATTAATGATGAACACCTCATCTTGCAAACGGCAATGTGGTTGGTGGTTGTGGGGGGGCATATATGATAATACTTCGTCGCATTAGACCTGCGTACTCAGCAAATTTCCAAACTGGTAATATTAATTTTGACCAGATGAACCCGTAAACAAAATTTCATTACGTGCTCATATATGGGAAATAAATGTCTATTCTCCTTATGATAAATATAGGGAAAGAGTATGAAGGTACGCGGCCATGGGTAATACTAAAAGTAGACTTTAAACATAAAAAATATTATTTGGACCATATGAAGCCATATATTACGTTTCATCAATATCTGTCCATAAAAAAAGAGTTTTCCTATTTTCCATATGATTAACATGGGAAAAATATGCAGGTTTGCTGCCATGGTAAGTACAAAAATTAAGATTCTTCAACATAAATGGTTGAATCTTAACCAAATGAAGCTAAATACCAAGTTTCATAAAAAAAGAAAAATTGGTTAATAAGTGAAATATTAGTAGGGGGTTATAGCCGAAGGTAAGGAAGGGCGGGATGAGCGGGATGAGCCCCCCCCCCCCCCCCCCCGAGGACCACCCACGGCGCGAACCCCCCCCCCCCAAATAGTAGAGGTGTTTGGTGCAGTTTTATTTATTTTTTTTTTTTTATTTTTATTTTTTTTTTTATTTTATTTTTTTTTTTTTTATTTATTTTTATTTATTTTTATATATTTCGTACATTCTCATCTACATAATTACTTTCCCGCCTTAACGCTACCCACGTCATCAACGCTAGTTACATAACCGTCCGCCTGTCCTTGAAACTCGCGCGCTATTTACAAAATGTCGCTCACCTCAAACACTGCAAGTAAGCGTTTCACTCAGTCTTACACAGTCACTAGTGCGGTACAGACATGAGCGCGTCCGGATTAATAGACGACTACTTGAATGCATTCATGGCCGACATCAACGCTGCGGACGACAACGCTACAGTTGAACAGATACCAGTTCCACCATCACCGAGGCCTAAGAAGAGGATAAGACCTACGCCTAAACCTAAAGTGGAAGAAACAGCAAAACCAGGATGGGTTCCAAAACCGTCAGACGACTGTCCCATCGTGTCGTGGCTTGAAAACGGACAATTTTATGCGGTGCAGAATCCATCAAACAGCGGACCAGTGCTTTTAAAAATGGAAATGTATGACGGTTCGGATATGGTGTACAGATGCGGATTATTTATAGACAAGAACAGTGAATTATACGAGAGCGTCAACCAGGTAGTGGACAAGTCAGAGAATATGTGGATTAATAAAGCTACGGGAGTACCGAAGATTAGCGGCTTGACGCAAACAGTAACACGATACAGTAAGACAGTAGAGAAACCGAAAAAGCCAGTGTTAAAACCGAAAAAGCAAGCTGCGCGTAGAAGACCCACCAAGAAAACATTGTAGGAACAACGTCTAGACACTGTGGAATGCAACCTCATCAAACACCTGCGCTCATAAAAAATCCATGATGGCCGCCACCCTTCTCGACCACCTGCACAAACAAAAGAAGCGGAACGACCCTTCTCGAATTTCATCGACCACCTGCATCCGGCCACCTGCACAAACAAAAGATTGGACACCTGCGGGACGACCCTTCTCAGATTTCATCGACCACCTGCGCAAACAAAAGAAGATTTACGATGTCTAGACACTGTGGAATGTGCCAAACACCTGCAAGACGACCCTTCTCACGTTTCATCGACCACCTGCACTGAACACCTGCGCACATAAAAAATTCCAAGATGGCGTCGTGGGCAACAAAAACCAAACGGACGAACTGTCCGAGCATCATTCTTCGCCTGGAGACCACTTCGACTAGTCGCATCATCCACATACTCTCTCATCATTACCATGTCGAGCATCAGCAACATGACTTCAGAGTCCGCACCTGGTGTAACGATGGACCTGCGAACATCATTGAACACCTGCAAATCCAGCTCTCCGGCCTACACCCGCCTGTCTGATCTGCGAGAGGAGTGCAGCTATGCGATCAGCGGGATGGAGCGTGTGACTACTCCATTCGGCGAGACAGTCGTCGTCATTCTCGAGGGACAAGTCGGCGATGATTTCTTCCTACGAGTCTACCTGCCCAGGCGTTTCAACCAAGTCCTGAGCGATCACGACATCGAGCGTTACAACAGCGGCTTCGGAGATCGCCTTCGTCTGGTGAAGCGCAGTCCACTTCCAGGCAGTAAATTCACACCGTTGGAATTTTTGTAAAGCAAGAAAAAGAAGACTCAAGATTTAATTAACCTTTATAAATTTTGATAGCTTTCGTAAGCAATAAAAATCCATGTACATTACAGCATAAACTAATGTCTTTTATTTTAAGATGAAACCCCAAACCTTTATTTTAAGAAAAAGTGTGTGTGTTATTAGTTTTAGTGTCAGTAGCAGTCATGAGCTTGAAGTGGCAACATCCATTCTCAGCCATTGTGGCTGGTCCTTCAGGTAGTGGTAAATCACATTTTGTGTCCAAGTTTATTGAACACATAGATGAAATGTGTGATGTAAAATTTACCAAAATTAACTGGCATTATGGTAGTGGTGGAGGAGGAGGTGATGTAAGTAATTCCAAAATAAACCACATTGAGGGTTTACCAGACTTGAGTGATTATGATGGTAAGGAACCGATACTGGTTATAATTGACGACATGATGCGTGAGGCAGACGATAGAGTGGTGGATCTATTCACGAAGGGTTGTCATCACCGTAACATCAGTGTGTTCTTCATTACACAAAATCTTTTTCATCAGGGTCGTGGGCAGAGGGACATCTCACTAAATGCTCACTACATTATATTTTTTAAAAATCCCAGGGACAGAGTACAAATCAGATATTTAGCCAGGCAGATATATCCAGACAGCCCAAAGTTTATAGAGGAAGCTTACGCTGACGCCACGAAACACGCGCATGGTTATCTGCTTTTGGATTTGAAACAGTCGACATCCGAGGACATGAGAGTACGCACTTGCATATTTCCCGAGGATCGTGTAAACTATGTGTACTTGCCAAAGAAAAAATAGCTAGTCAGTTGCAATCATGTCGTGCTTGAAGAAGGATGCACCGCTGCTCAGAGCGCTGATACACGTAACACCCAAGGAACGCAAGGCACTGTTAAAGGTTTGTGACAAGAGTCGCATCCGTTCAGTCTGCGAGTGCGCCTATAACGTGCTACGTGGGAACGTGCCTCTGTCGAGTAAGACTAAAAGCCAGTTGAGCAAACATAAAGTGGCTCTGAGACGCTTAGTAAGACAAGGAGAGTGTTGGGGAAAGAAACGAAATTATCTAGTGCAGAAAGGAGGTGGAGTTTTTATTCCATTACTGTTGGGCACAGTGTTACAGGCAGCAGTCAGTAGTGCATTAGGAAAGTGAAATGGATGTCCAGACAAAAGCATTTTATTTGACTTTACTTAGCGGTACGCCCCGCTCAGCAAAATATTATCCGAAAAATAACACGTCTGATTTCACCGTACAACTATTGAAGTACATTTGCTTGGACAGTAGAGATTGGGAAGTAGCGCTCGTAGAAGTACATTACCCATGTTCGTTCTCAACAGTAGGGTCCGATGCTTTGCTACAAGTAGTTGGTACAAAAAAGGAAGAACCCAAGAAGTCTGTGGGAAAAGAAGGTAAATCAGTCAACAAAGAAGGTGAATCAACCATCAAAGAACCGACCAATAAGAAACCCAAAATATTCGCACACTTCGAAAGACCGAAACCCGGATACTACAATTCAGTTGAAGAATTGGTGGAAAACATCAATGGGCTGAATTATGTAAAGAAAACTGGAACTATATTCAGTCTTGACGAAGCAAAGCGTCTTAAAGTATCGTTAGGAACTGCGTTGGGACCTGTCACAAAAGTAATTTATTCCCAATCACTCGCACTTCAGTTGGGAACAGCATCGACAGATGATATAATATCTGAACCAAGTTTACTTAAGAGTACTAGACCGGCTAATTTAAATCTTGGTTTACCAGCACTTATGCTCGTGCACTGCGATCTGGTTGAAGAACAAATTTTAAGCGATGATCGTATACCACTATTGAGGATTATCAATATATCCCACTCGATAAATGATTACGGAACGTACAAGACGGCATACATAAGTGATCCGCACTACGTGCCGGTGAGAAAGAAGACATTCGAAAGTGTGAGAATTTATGTGAAGGACATCTTAAAGCGAAATCTCTCATTCCGTCACGGAGCGTTGACCGTTAAACTACACTTCCGACCGGCCGCCGCTGCTGTAGATCAATAATGGAGCACGCAAAGAAGATGGCCATCGTCCCGCAAGAGCTTATTGAGCGTTTACAGTCTACATCATCAGCATCATCATCATCGGAGAAGACATCAAACAATTTGTCCACTACGGAAGGACTGGATGTGGAGATGCAGAAAATAATGAATAACAAGAATATAGACGATAGTGAAAAATGGAAACTGTACAATCAGGCGTTGCAACGTTTCTTACACTTTGCCTCTAATAATCGCCAGCCGATTAATATTCCAATCGTGGATGCGACATTCAGTGATGATGCCCAACACCCGACACGGGGTGCAGCGGAAGGGCCAGTCGATGAGATTGTCGAAATGTTCTCAAAGACATACAGGAGTGACGCCCGCAATCTGTTACGATTTATGAAAAAACCCGATAGTCGAATCAGTTGGGATATCAACTACTCGGTGTTTATCGATGGTCGAAAACTACCGAATGCAAATATAGTTGATATTTTGAATAACATAGTGAGAGTTCGAATGACCGAACGTATACCGCCAGGATGGATGGAAGTGATGACCGCTTTGAAAGAAATGAATGTACCTCTAGAATTTATAAATAATACCAGAGCGTTACGGGAATTGAATGACACATTCAAATCATCATTGCGGATGACCAGTTCACCGAGTGCACCATCACCGCGCAGAACACCGATGCGAGAGCGGCTACGTTCGTGGGCGGTAGTGAAACGAGGAGCTAAGGAGCGGCGCGGTGAGACATCATTACAGAGAACATTACGTGAGGTGGATAATTATCTAGCGAAAACACCGATTGAAGAAGCGGCGACCGGCGGCTATGCTGCGTCAACTCCCATCATAAGAGACGAATACCAGTGGGACAGGGAGCCGTTGGGCTTTCTAGACAGGTGGGAACCGTATCCGACCAAGTGAGCATGTACCGTCTCTACTACGACCCCGGCGAGCCCGGTGCGTTCGGCGGTGTCGCGCCGCTAGTGCGAGCTGCACGCAAGAGAGATATTTCAAAGTCGAAAGTAATCGAATGGTTACAATCACAGGACACTTATACATTACACAAGCCGGCCCGTAAACGCTTCCCACGTAATCAGTACTCTGTTTTCGGCCCGTACGAACTGTGGCAAGCGGACTTGAATGATATGCGAGGATTGAGTAAATACAACGATGGAGTCACTTACCTACTGACCGTGATAGACGTGTTCAGTAAACGTCTGTACGTGAAAGCGTTGAAGAGAAAGGAAGGTGCAGAAGTAGCGGTGGCATTCGAAGAAATATTCAAAGAAGCGACTAAAACTCCACGTTGCCTCCAGTCTGACAAAGGAACAGAGTTTACCGGCGCCAAGACCAGACAATTATTCAAAAAGTACGGAATAAAATATGTGACTACGCAGAATCCCGATGTTAAAGCGGCAGTAGTGGAACGCGTGAACCGCACGCTAAAGTCTCGCATGTGGCGTTACCTGACTTACAAAAACACTTACCGATATATCGATGTACTGAACAAACTGGTGAAAGCATACAATGCCAGTGAACACAAGAGTCTCGGCGGTGGATTGCGCCCCATCGATGTGAAAAATGATCGGACGATAGCACAAGTGCTACAACGCATGTACAGTAAAATTCCACGTCGTGTTAAGCCCAAACTCAAGATTGGTGACACTGTACGCATAGCAAAGGAGAAGGGTACATTCGCCAAAGGCTACGAGACCAATTGGAGTAACGAAGTGTTTACTATTCGTAAAGTGAACACTCTGATGCCGTTGCCCATGTACACGCTGGCGGACCTCAAAGGTGAAGTTTTGACCGGCCAGTTTTACGAACACGAATTACAGAAAGTAATCTATCGGAGTGATCAGCTATTCAAGATTGACAAAATTCTGGACACTCGTGGCAGAGGCGCCAGTAAGCGTTATTACGTCAAGTGGCGAGGATACGGAGACGAGTTTAACTCTTGGGTGAGAGCGCAAGACTTGCAAAATGTCTAACTCACAATTCTTCCTTACGCTGCCCAGCAACAGTTCTATGGAATATTTCCCCAACAATAAGGTGTCAAACTTCACTACGCATCTTTCGAAACAGATACGATTGGAAGGTGCGTGGGAGATGGCTCTGGTGGAATCTCACTATCCATGCTCATTTCCATTAGTGAACAAAAACGAGATTATAATAATCGAACAGGATACTATTCTTTCCGCCATAGATTTAGGAGATACAGACAAGTACACGTTTACTCTGGACATGGGTTACTACAAGAATATAACCGAACTGGTGAATATGATCAATGATGCGAAGGGTCTCATCGATTACGTAGAGTTCACTTATGACAAAGATGCGGACAGAGTGGAAATAAAAATACTGAAAGAAGACGTGGTTGCAATACATTTAGACAATAAACTGGCTTTACAATTGGGATTCGATCCGCAACAGAAGGACATTGTGAAAAACAATAAAGCGTCATGGCCCCCGAATCTATCGATGGGGCTTCCAGCTAATATGTACGTGTACTGCGATCTGATTGAGCCACAATTGATCGGTGACACTTCTGCCCCACTATTGAAGATTATCAACATTGACAGAGGTGACTACATGCACGGGGCGAATAAGACTGTACTCTACACCAGCCCGCATTACGTACCGATCACCAAAGGAGCATTCGAGACTGTGGAAATCGACCTCAGGGATCACACGGGGCAAAACCTGTCATTCCTGTTCGGGACGTCGTACGTGAAGCTGCATTTCAGAAGAGCTCTGCATAATAATTAACTGTAAAAATGGCTTCGAACGATCCGTACATGGCGTACTACTATCGCCAGCATTCGCAGACGGGCGGATCGATAGAAAAAGTGTTTCGCGGTGCCGCCTACCAGAGAGGACATGGAGTCGGCAGCTTCTTGGGCGGAATGTTTCGCACCGTATCTCCGATAATCAAGAGCGGAGTTGCAGCATTGGGCAGAGAAGCCTTAAAGTCCGGAATGGGTTTCCTCGGTGATGTCACTCTACGTACGAAACATCCCAGAGATGCGGCAGAGGAGCGCATGAAAGAGTTTACCGGCTCGTTGAAACGCACGGCCGATGACAAGATTGAACGAGTTCTCCGTGGTGGCGGTGGCAGTGTCAAGCGTCTGCGGCCGGCATCCAAAAAGCGCGGATCGCGTAAGAGTGGCGCGAAACGCGCAACGCGCAAGACTTCCGCGAAGCGCGCAATGCGTGGCGGCAAGAAACAATCGAGTAGCCGTCGCACACTACGTGTCACACCTCAGTCTCTGGCTAAACTCCTTAGAGGAAGGACGTCATCATCGCCGTCCAAGAAGAGAAAAGCAGCAGTTAAAAATAAAAGGAAAGTAGCAAAGGCAATAAGGGATATTTTTAATTAATCATGTCGTTCATACATCAAAGATCATGCGAATGCGTCAAGACGGAGCTGGACTTGTTTTCACTACCGCCCACACAGACGAGTATCGAAAATGGAAAATGGATTCAATACAAACCGATATCCACACTGACGGACGACTCACCGATAGAGTTTGTAGTGCCAGGCAATGGCGAAGAGTACACCGATCTCTCGCAAACAATGCTGGAAGTCACAGCATCGATAATCAAGGCTGACGGAGCGGCGATCGCCGAGGCCGATGCAACAAAAGCTGGTCCGATAAATAACTGGCTACACTCGTTGTTCAGTCAAGTGGACATGTGCATGAATCAAAAATTGGTTACACCACAGAACAACACTTACGCCTATCGAGCGTACATCGAAACAGTATTGAACTATGGATTCGATGCCAGGAAATCTCATCTATCGTCCGTGCTGTGGAACGCCGATGATTCAGGCCATATGGAAAACACCGAAGACGATAATGATGGACTGGAAAAACGACGGAAGCTAACAAAAGGAGGACGAGAAATCGATATGGTCGGTCATCTGCATTTGGACATGTGTAATCAGAATAAATATCTTTTGAACGGAGTCGAGCTACGCTTCAAGTTAAACAGATCGAAAGATGCATTCTCCATGATGGTGCACGAAGGTGACTACAAAGTGCATATCGCCGATGCGAACCTGTGGATTAGAAGATGTAAAGTCAGCCCGACCGTACTGTTGGCGCACAGCAAGATACTGCAGTCCGGAACCGCTAAATATCCAATCACACGAGTGGACGTGAAATCTTTCACGCTCGCTTCCGGCATAAGGAGCAAGACTCTGGACAACGTATTTCTGGGACAAGTTCCGAAGCGCGTGATTGTCGGTATGGTAACCAATGCCGCATTCAACGGTGATGTCAAAAAGAATCCGTACAATTTCAAGAATTTCGATTTGAACTACTTCTCACTGTACGTGGACGGTGAACAGGTGCCGGCCAAACCGCTCCAACCCAAGTTCTCTCCTGCCGGTAGCGCAAAGTCAGTTATGGCGTACAACACAATATTTAGCGGCACGGGGATCCATTTCTCAGACGCTGGAAACGTGATCAGCAGAGAAGATTTCGAAAACGGCTACTGCCTGCTAGTGTTTGATCTAACACCCGACCTGTCTGCCAGCGATACCGGCCACTGGAATCTCGTACGCAATGGCAGCGTGCGTATGGAACTGGGATTCGGTACCGCGCTAACCGAGACTGTCAACTGTTTGGTGTACGCAGAGTTTGACAACGTAATTGAAATCGATCGACACCGCAACGTAATGGTTGACTTTGGTGGTTAGTCTCTCATCAACACTCGTACGAGATGGATCGCTTACGCAGAGTACGTTGCAGGAATTTGGCCGCTCCCATCATTATTGATTTCCAGAGTTTCAAAGACAACATCAATGATTACATAATGAAGGAAGTCTGCGTTATGGAAGTGGACAGCGGGATACTACTGATGCATCACATCGCCAAACCTCCATTCAACAGGGACGAGCTGACCATCGACAAACATCGAGAATCACACTGGCTATCGAAACACTATCACGGATTAAAGTGGGATCAAGGAGACATTAGCTACAACGACTTGGAACAAAAGCTACGAAAGATAATCGCCAAACGACACACCGTCTATGTCAAAGGATCGGAAAAGAAGAGTTTTATATACAGACATTTAGTTATTGATCACTGCATTACCAACATTATCGACTTGGATGATATCGGATGCGGTTCACTGGCGACGATCAACAATCTACTATCGAAATCCACGCTGCGATGCCGCCATCACAGATCACCGAACCATCGATGCTCACTATCCAATTGCATTGCATTACACGGATGGTTATTTTTGACTAATAATATTGACGATGAATTGGAATCTACTGATGAGACGAGCTCGTATTTCTGCTCTTGTTTTCACACGTCTACGAGCACTACAACGAGTACTACCGCTGCAACTGTTGGCATCGACACCGTAGAATGAATACCAATCAGATTGAGAAATATCTATCGACTCTGCCAGTGCACAATCATGGGGTCTATGCCGCCGACCGACTACCGCATCGCATCTCCCCGTCTACAGCAATCGTTGTGAATACCGATCCACACAATGAAGCCGGTACGCACTGGGTTGCATTCTACCTGGACCGGAAGAGTGATGTCATTGAATTCTTCGACAGTTACGGACAACCCCCACATCTGTACTTCTATCAAGGATTCCTGAGACGTAACGCTCGTCGTTACCTGTACAACGAGTATCGCCTACAAGATGATGACAGCACAGTCTGCGGCCACTACTGTCTGACTTACCTGTACTACCGAACTCACCATGATATGAGGATGATGGACTTCGTGCAGCTCTTCGACGACACCTCCACTGCTCACAATGATGCGATGATCAGAACACTGTTCACCAGATTGTATAAACACTTGTAGCAATGTTTGCTTTTTCTTTGTAAAAATCTTTTTAATTTTTCTTTGTATTGTAAAATCTTTTTCATTTATCTTGTAATGTAATTTTTTCTTGTAATAAAAATGAGTACTCAACAAACACCAATCTTTTCATTTCCTTTTAGTATGTAAGTTTTCATTTTTTTTTTTTTTTTAAAAAAGGCTCAATATTTCAAAGTGCATTTAGAAAAATCAGATAGTTTAATCTTTGTGCAGACTCGACATTAGATTTTACTTTCAAAGACCAGAGAGTCCAGTAACTCAGTATTTCAAAAGAGTCTGATAGTTTACTCATTGCACATATTTGACATAACAGTTCAAAGTGAAAAGAGCCTATTAGTTTAACCTTTATGCAGACTCGACATTACATTTTTACTTTCAAAGACCAGAGAGTCCGGTAACTTGATATTTCAAAAGAGTTTGATAGTTTAAGTATTTGTACACCTCTGTGCAGACTCGTCATTTATATTTTACTTTCAAAGTGAAAAGAGTTTGATATCTTAGTATTTTTAAAAAGCAAAGAGTCTGACAGTGAATGATCTTATTACTATGTGTAAAACTGGAAAATAAAAACAAGTATGTCAATACAAATGACTAGATTTATTGAAGTAATCTTAAGTCTAACATCAAGTGTATTTAAAAAGAAGGAATATTGAATCAGCAGATAGAAACTTTATACATTATTTAACAATGATAAAATTTATAGAATAGACATCAAAGATAAAACATTGTAAAATGGTCAACACAAATGAATTTGATTCATTAATAAAAATTTACATACAAGCAACAACAAGAAAAATGCACACACAAAAATAAATAAAAGTTCATATCACAGTCCACAACAGTCCATAAACAGTCCATATCACAGTCCATCACACACTCCCGAGATCCGAACAGAGCCTACCCGATCACACTCATGCGACTTAAATTATATTGCCTATTCGTCTACGTCCATCAGCGCTGGTAGAGCTGGAGGTAACGGTGGCGCCCTGGGGGGAATAGCATAGTGCCCCCACGGAAGCGTGTTTATTCCGTCCTCTGGCATTACATAGCGTTTGTCATCATAGGGTGCCAGGGACCGCTTCCTCACCACAACGGTGTAAATGATGTGGTGTTTGCTTTGGAACCTCTGATTGTCCGTACTTTTGATTGTCTTGTTGTACAAGCAGTCCAGGTAATCTTGCACGGAGAGGTCCTTTGCAACTACGGCGCGGTTGACGCCCTTTGCCCGCTTTATCGGCGGAGGCGCACCACAGTCGTCGTCATCTCCGTTACCAACAGCACACGTAAAGCCTCCGGACAACATACAATATAATTTTGCCATCAAGCCGACGAATAACCTAATTACTCTCCCACCGACTTCGTCCTTAAATTTCCCCAAAACCCTAGCATTGCGCCCGTCGTAGCACATGTGGTTCTGAGGATAGTTACTAGTGTCGAAGTCGTCCAGGTGCGTCATCATGTCGCGGTAGACGTCAAGGGTACGGATGGCGTAGACGATACCATCTGTGTCCATGTAGGCCATCTTGATATTTTCGATGCCGTACCTTTCTACCATGTCGTAGTGAAAACCGTACATCCACCGTTTACTGTGGTCCAGAATACACATCCCCGCATAGACTGGCTTGTTCAGTACAACTCGCACTTTCGCCATATTTAGTAGTGCCAGGTTCTCGTCGTACCAAATTCGGTCGTTGAAATTTGCCTTGGCCACGTACTTCGTGTATGTCTTGCGGGATGTGGCGATCTTCATGTTTTGATGTTTTCTCACATTCTGGAGACTCATACCGTAGACAGCATTGACCATCAATTTAAACATTTCGACTTCAAATTTGTTGTTGGCCTGCCGTCTCAGTTCGGTATTCAGCATCACGTACGGTTTTAACCACGGCGACTGTTTGAAACGCATAACCCGGTGAACACGACGAACACGCAGTCCATTCTCGATCGCTTGTTGCAAGTAACGATAGTGGATCACGTATTCATCCTTGTCCGTGAGAGTAGCCATTAGCTTCTTCGATTGTCCTGCTCCGCTATTAATGATGTCCTCCGACGAGTAGGGCAGCTGGTAAGCCGGCGACTTTCGTACTTCCGGACAGAACGGGAGGTCGCGGTGTTTGTCGTGGAGCGCCTGGTCTCTCGGGTACTCCAGGTCGACTTCCAAAACATATCCATACTCGCCGTCTGCCGGTATGTCCATGATGTTCATGTCGTCGATTTCCTGCTGCGAAAGCCACTCAAAATCTTTGTAGGGGAGTGGTTCTGACATGGCCCATCCGTAGAGGTTGTTAGCATCATAATACATTAAAAATGTATCATTGTCGTATTCTACGACACCTCCACTTGTCGATGCGCCCTGGCCGTCTCGGTTGCCGCCATCTTCAGCTCTTGTGTATTTGTTGTTGGCGACAACGTGCCTAGTGACGCATTGGGTCAGTCCACCTCGGATGCCCTTCTCGAAGAACAAGTACATATCGACATCTCGCAAGGTATCGAGCACCACTCCTGTCTTGAGTAGCATTACGTCCCACGCGTATGAAGGCAGAGTAAGATAATGCGCAGGATCCAAGTTGTAATGCGTCATGCACATTTCTCTGAAACCCTCGAAGACGTCGGCAAGTAGCAGAACATCGGTCATCAGATATATTTCTGCGTACTGTCCGAGGGATGTGCAACTGAACTTATCCCATACGCGTTGGGCGTGTGCGTAATCCTCGTCGGTAACATTTTCTCCGAATACATCTTTAGGTGGCAGGTGATCATCATTAAGTACCTCCATAGACGTGACGTACTCGTAGGGGAAGATTCCCTTCCTTCGAAGCAAATCAAAGTCTTCTTGGTCTTGGTGCCGGGCGCGCGTGAGGTGCATTTTGTTGGCCGGCAGAATAGACGCTAATGTGCCTAACGCCTTTGACATTAGTCTGTATGAATCGACAAACTGTAATTTAATACTGTTCCGCCGGCCCGCGCCCGGATATTTGAAGCGCTTCGAGAAAGTGATGTACTTCTCCTCGGTGTTGGCGAGTACCTCAACGTCTCCCTTGTCCACGCCTAACTCACGCACGATGAAGTGGGCGTCGTAGTTGGAAAGGTTGTGGAAATACATATTGACAGTCTCCTGTTCCCTGTAGCGGAGGTTGCAAGATCGATGAGCCGCTCCTCTGTAGTTGTACGGAGGCGAGTGTTGGTGATCCCTAACTTTCATTTTATCTTCACCATCGTTAGGGCCGAATTCCCGCTTACAGATGTGACAGATAGTGGCGCGTCGGAATTGGAGCTCTTCCTGCTCTGTCAACATCGGCGGATCTCCGGGCATGCGCTGACCGTAAAGGATGTCGCCAATCTTCCGTACGTCATCCCGTACAGCATTGATGAAATGTTGCGCAGCATCCTCGCCTCTGTACATCCGCAGTTTGGAGAATGTGTTGGAGTCCTGGTCATCGTCATCGCAGTCTCCCTCGTCGGCTGTTCTCAGGTCGTCACGAATATAATATGCATAAGCGTACGGTCTGTGGACATTTTTAACATTGTTGGGCGTGCCACCCATGCGCTGTTGGCCGATTGTCCGGTTAGTCGCAGGGTCCCAAACAGGCGGTCGAACAGTTGGTGCGGGATGAATTGGCCTTTCGGCCTCATAGGGTACGAGCATACTTTCAAAATCAGCATAGATCGTGAAACGACTTCTCTTTGTACGCTCGGGCCGATTGAACATGATGTGCTCTTCTTCCGCAACATCGGTTCTCAATGGCGCGTTTTTGTAGCAGTAACGCCTGTGTTCTTCTAACCGCTGCTCTCCGGTGAGACCCAGTTTGTTGGGTTGGTTGTCAAAATGCGCGAAGCATCTCCTGCAAATGTGCAAACGATGTCCGCGACGAGTTAACTGGCTACTGACTAACCTCTCAAAGTCAGCTATGTACGCATAGTGGGTGGTCCGCTCATCTGTCAGGAATAATAGATCAAAGTGGTTTGCTGCCTCTCGTTCCACGACGTGAAGCGGGAAGACATAGTGCTCTTGTTTATCTTGCTGTCTCTTCTGTTTCTTCTTGTCCAGACCGTACACATTTATGCTTATGCCGGGGTTGTTACGTTCGAACGAGCGGATTTTGTCTAATCTTACTGGAAACTCCAGCCCATCAAAATTTAGATTGGAACGTGCCCTGACCTCTGCTGTGAAATAATAAGGAGTAAGTCGATTACGAGGAGCATTTTCAACGAATTTTGTCAGCATGGCATATTCAAAGCAGCGTTCATCCGCATCGTTATACGTATTTACCACGGCATGTTTCACGGCGATGTCGCGAGGAAGGGGGATGAAGGAGCTGCCTTTGGTAGGACTGTAGACATTTACTCTCACTTCCATATCTAAGACCCTAACAAAGCTCCATCCCGAGCCCTTCATCTCGCATGTCTCCTTCTCCAACAAGATTTTGTTGATGTAATCTTGACAAATTTCATCTACATCGCTTGTATGGAAGATATCGACATTCTTGGTCTTGAAGGCACGCCTACAAGTTTCGCCGTGAATGTTAGCAAATTCACATTCGACCCAAAGATTAGACTTGATGGCATGAGTGTGAATAAGTATTTGTCGCATGAGTGATATTACCTGAGTCCTTAGCGATAGAAGAAACTCCTGCAGGGTAACTGTCTCGTCTGCGGGTTCGGTCAAGCGGTAGGTTTTGAGCCGCCCGCGGAATGCCGTCTCTACCTCGGTGAACCCCGCAGGAGCTAGGTCATCAGGGATCACAGGCACCTCGTCGACGTCTTCGTTTGAAGTTGCCACGGATGCTGGCGACGAGGGGGCAGGCGAAGGTGGCTGGACTCCACCGGTCTGGTCGGGCTGGCGTTCCGCGCGTAGGACTTTGCATCGGAACCGGGCATGGAACTGCATGTTATCCTTCCTCGTGAAGGTTTGTCCGCACCCGGCGCACACATGGCCTGAAAAACACACAATGCTGTAGTCACATGTATAATTATAATGTTAAAGCTGAAAAGAGAAACAGATTCCAAACTGATATGAAAAAATCTGAATATTTATTATACTTACTTTGCAATGGGATTCATTGAATTGTAAAACTGGAGAAAGCTCAAATATTTTCTGATTGCCTACATTGCAACTGAGATTCATTTAATATTAAGATTGTTCAAGAGTCTTTAAAACATAATACTTTGGTGGTATGGTCCATGTAGTTGGTATCAAATATCTGGATGAATTTTTACATTTGAGAGAAGATAGTTAATTTCAAAATTAATAGTTTGAAGTTAAAGATAAACACATACCTCTTGTAGGAACTCCAGCAGGTTCTGGCTCTTGAGATGGTGTCGGCTCGATGTCAGGAGCATTGGAGGGGCCGGGCCTCGGCTCACAGTCAGGAGCAGTTGAGGGGCCAGGCCTGGGCTCGACGTCAGGAGCAGTTGAGGGGCCAGGTCTCGGCTCAAAGACAGGAGCAGTTGAGGGCCCGGGTCGTGGTTCCGCCGGACTCGGTGTAGGCACGAAGTCTATAAAGAAAATCACAGACATGATTAGAATATTTTGTATTAGTTGAATAAACATAGTGAATGGTGCATATCTTTTTATCACAATTACATCTCGAGTGTGAATGTTACAGAACTTTAAGAAAGAATGAAGTTTAACGTTAGATATGACAATTCGCTATAAAGTGTTTAGCTAAATTGGAATCAAATAAATGATCTAAGTTACAGTGGAGCGGATGTTAAATTGGATTTCTTTCTCATCATTATGAAAACTACGAATGAGAGAAGAATTTCAGACATCTGACTGTTTAGTGGACATATATAAAGTTTAAGATACTAACCCGGTCTAAATGCTGGGTTCATTGCCGGTTGAGGTCGATGCACATTGGCGATGTGACGGCGCAGAACATCCTGCCTGGAGAAAGGTTTGTCGCACTCCGGACACGTGAATCTAACTCCACCATGGACGAAGCGAACGTGTCTGGTGACATGGCATTTGTTCTTGAACGCCTCACCGCACTGGGTACAGGAAAAACGACGCTCAACGTTGTTCATGATGATCTGTAAACAAATAGCGCTGCGTATTAGGACTCTAGCAGAGAATAAGGTACAGAGCGGGGGGGGGGGGGGGGTCACAAGAAATCCATTTATGCCTCTACTAAGTACAAATAAAAGTAAAGGTTTAAGTTCAAAATAGAGTCTTCAAAAACTGTTCTACTAGTGAATTAATGTTTTTTCTTCAATATAAAGTCTCAAAATACGTTACTATCGTAAGCTTACGTTACACAAACTAGACATCTTTGTTAAAATTTACATGCTATATGAACAAGTGATGTTACGCTACGAATCATGGTCTATGCGGGGCCTAACATATCTACTATTTTAAAAGTTTTATAAAATTAAAATAATTATTCACAAAATAATAAATAAAATAAATTAAGCGTTACAGAGACTCAATACTGGAATGAAAATTTGTGTTCAATATGATAGAATGCGACAAAATGTTTAAAGAATTGCTATACAATTCCTAGTCTAGGCGAGGCCAAACCAATCTACTATTTTGAATAGTTAAGTAAGATTAAAATGTTTATTCACATATGTTTAGCATTTGTGTATGATGCAGTGAAAACTATTAGCATCGTTCTCTTTGAGTTTCTTGACAAAGTCAAAATTGCTGAAATCTAATAAAAAGGAAAAAAAAAAAAAAAAAAAAACTACATTTAATTATAACTAGTTATTGTAAATTAGAAATATTACTTACATTTGAAGTGAGAAGTATCCAAAGAAGACACTGGCGTAGACAGAGGCGCAAGGAAGCAGCAAGCGGAGCGAAGTGCAGGAACGTCCGGTCACTACGGCAGCTAGGCAACTACTGATGCCGGGGAGTGTAGAAAATGGCCGACGCTCGGCCGCTGTAAGGTGACGGTCGGAGAAGGGACGCGCAGCTGCGTGGGGTGATGGGTAATATAAGACGCGCTATTGTGTAACATCGCCGGGCGGACGCTCCCACGCAGGGGTGAGTTTTATTGTGCCGGCTCCCCTAGGTGTGGAATGTCGCACCTGGCCGAGGGTCGGTACCTTTACGCCGTGGGTGGTCTCGGGGGGGGGGGGGGGCTCCGCAACTTGGGTGGTCTCGGGGGGGGGGGGGGGGCTCATCCCGCTCATCCCGCCCTTCCTTACCTTCGGCTATAACCCCCTACTAATATTAAACACATCCTTATTCTCCAAAGATTAACATTGGAGCCCCAAAATACAATGTACTGTCTTTAGACTTTTTAATTTCTCGGTACCCAATGGAGATAGAGCAAAGCTACAAAGATACTAAATTGTGTGTTTTTTTAAGCTAAATCCAGTGGGGAAGATCTAATTTTTTAATTTTTCAAAATTACACATGAAAAATGCAAAACTTTTAATGACTATTATTATTGTTGGTCTCTGGGCACCTCAAAACGAAAATGTAACATGGTTCCGGGCTTAGGTCTTACCATGAGACCCACGTTAATACCTTATTCCTCATGGGAAATTCGCTAAAAAATAAATTTACTGCTGAATTCGAACCCACTATTTCAATTTCCATTCGCATTTGTTTATAATCATATTTATTATCATTTATATTTCTTAATACTAGAAATAACCCACTAATAAAATAAACACACTCATACAACACATTATAAGTTACTATCAAATAATTTTCAATTACACGTATAATAAGTCAAATTTTAAATCTTTTAAAGAGAATGCGAACTATAAAGACTGGGACTACAAAAACTATATCATATACGTATTTGTATATCATATTACTTTTAATAAATGAATCATATATTGAAGACGAAATACTTAAATAGTTTTATTCTAACATTTTGAATGGCTGTTTGATTAGTTTTGTCTCATTATAACGGCTGTATATTTGCTGGTAAACTTAAACAATTCTTTATAGTTATATCAGTTACAGACGGTGAGTAAAATACCAAGTGCAAAAAGCTTGTTTCTTATTCAAGACGAGCTTGTTCGCTTCGCTCACTCCGCTGATATGTTTTTGAGATTAGTGTGCATACATATATACACAAATACAAACATACCAACAAATATACCTTATTCGTATCAGAGTATAGGCTTGTCTGATTAACATATTGTTTATCATAAAAAAAAAAAAATAATAAATTAAAAACACTCAAGGGGGGCAGACTTTTTTTACTCACTGTAGTTAGATTTACCGTCCTCCCTGCAATACGGTGCATAAGTAAATAAATCTAACAGTGACGGAAGACGTTTTTGTATACTTCCTGTGAAGCATTATGATTTAACCTTACGTCACTAATTTACTCAAGTATAATGGATTAGTCTATTATACTAAGTCTATGGATTAACTACGGCCCACCTTACGACTGAATGCATATTGTTTACGACTATAGACGTAGAGTGCTCATGTAATAGTAGGCTATACCTGGAAATAAAACAATTTATACATCATTGTTTAATCTTGACTGCAAGATGTTGACGGGTTTTTTTAATTATTTTAATTATGGTTTTAAACAACTCTATTTTTATCAACAAATAATGTTATATTGAGTTAAATGATAGTATATCATTTAACTCAAGAATAATATATATATATATATATATATATATATATATATATATATATATATATATATATATATATTTATTTATTTATTTATTTATCCTTGAGTTAAATGATGCTATCATTTAACTCAATATAAAATTATTTGTTGATAAAAATAGAGTTGATTGAAAGAATAATAAAAATAATTTGAAATGCAGGATAAGATTGGCAATAAAGTGTTATGCCCAATTAGTTGGGAAAGTACTGTTCCCATCTGTTTATCACATCTATAGCAACCATGACACTTTCAGATTTGAATGTTGAATTATAATTTCGGCTTTTCGAATCTTTTGATGTACTCCCACTTACATGAAATGCAAAATTTACACAAAAATACTACAACAAAATCTTTGCGTTATTTACTATTAGGATTTTAAGCGCGCATATTGGTTTTCTGGACAAACTATTTTATTTATACTATAGAATCGAGAGCCATGGGAAAACGCTATTTAAGAAGAGGTGTATGTTTCCCTATGATGTATAGAATCGACACAGTCGAATCAAAGACAAATGGATACTCGGGAGAAAGTTGAGTCCGCAGTCGTCTCTGTCATCAGCATCCGTCAGGCTCTTGGTGGAGCTTATTGGGCAACTTCTACAATCTCTGCAGGCCCATATGGGACCTCAATTACAAATGCAAATATTAACATCAATATTGTGTTTCAATTTTAGAATGATAGCAATGAATACTTTTAAAACAATTAATTATAAGTTACAATTTACATATTTTTATTTACATTTGTTTTCATGATTACCATTTAAGTATATGAATAACATAATAAATTTCACAAAAAAGTAGATTATTTTACTTTAACAAATAGCTCCTTCAGTGGATACCTATGAATCCTTCCCTACTCATAATGAAATGCAGTACAGTAATCCAATAGACTAAATGATTACATGCACACA
The DNA here is from genome assembly GCA_030545055.2 of Neoaliturus tenellus. Classification (NCBI taxonomy): domain Eukaryota; kingdom Metazoa; phylum Arthropoda; class Insecta; order Hemiptera; family Cicadellidae; genus Neoaliturus; species Neoaliturus tenellus. Next base: position 3,302 of record JAQYXR010000531.1, on the reverse strand, counting down.
ATTAAATGTTACATTACATACATAAGATTACCTAATATTCCAGGTTTACTAACATGGACACTATATATGGTTTATGGCCAATCTACGTTTATAGCGTATAGTGTCAGATAGTAACACAAGATACCATTGCTATTACAGCTCTATTAGTGTATAGCTGAACTTAATGATCTCCATACTGAATATGTGTCAGCTATCGGTGTTTGAATGTTGTTGTAACAACATATTATCAAAATGGATCTACTTCATGAAACATTGCTCTAGTAATTTTAATTAGTTATCTCTTTATAATCGTATTGTTTTACGATTATATTTGTAACTATAACTAATTATGTGTGCAGTATATTAGTGCATTCTTGGTGTTATTTTTTATCATAAATCAATAATTATTTTGTACAAATTGGAATATTAGGGCTACCAAAATATTTTGTAATGATATTAATGCAATATCTAAAATAAATATAATATAGAAATTGTTTTTTGGGAGGAAGTTTGTAAATTTTTACATATTTATTTGAAAAATGTAGGAATATATATAATTAAATAGTTTTGCGTTTTATTAAAGCTGCACTTTTTCAGAGCTAAGTGTACACGTGTTTGGGGTGGCTGCGATGAATTGGAAAAGTTGTAGGATGGCCGACTTTGTCGTTTATATTTGCATACAGATTACTTATATCTTACGTCACCCGGCATCCAGTCTATAAAAAAAGTCGTTGAGCCATTTTCATACATAAAATTCTTTAATAAATCAATGAATTATAAATGAAATATCAGTTAAATTAAACATTTCTATGGTTGTATAATATGAGATACTTAAACATAAATGTAAACAACTAAACTTCGAAGCAGTCATGAACACCATACTCAACACATGTGCAAATAAGAATGATTGTTTTCCTGGCTTAATGAAAGTACCGGGTGTACAAAGAGTCTTTACCTAAGTTAATACCTTTGCTGGAAGGAAACCATTATATCCACACACATCTTCCATTTCTTGTTTTCAAGAAATTTTATTTTATTCATTAAGCTCGTAACACCTAATCTCAGCTAATTGAGAACAATGCAGTTTATATTTTTAATGAAGTACGAAAACAAATCAGACATAGTGAGTTAGCAAGATATATTGTTTCCTATGGATCCTCAAAACTCACTCCCCTATTACTGTCTAAAGAAAGACTTTTCATGTGAACGTTTTTAAGACGTGCACGTAATGTAAAACATATTAAGAGGTAATATGCATATTTTGTGATAGAGCCAGTGTGTGCCACTAAGGAAATGTTAACCAAACCTTGAACGAACTAAAAAGTTGCCTATAGAACATTTAAAAGTAAACCGAGGTACACTCATAAAGGTGTATTGAGTGAGTAGCTGTAAAAAAACTTGAAAGTTGCTCGTAAAAACCTAAAATGAAACGTTATTCTATCATAATTTATTTTAATCCTATTCGGTTTCTTTATCAGGACAAGGACCTTTTGGACACACAATACAACAATTTTTTTTTTGTTTTTTTTACACATCTATACACATTGACGATTTCACATAAATCTACATCGAGAAAACCCACATTACACTTTATTATATTGAAAGTGGAATAATTAACGACTTTTTGGAGGATTGTTGGGGTTCGGAATGAATTAAAGTACTTGGAGATAGTAGCAAGCGCGAAGGACGAATGATTATTGTCGTTTCTAGTCATTTTGTGTAATTAGTTTATATTTCATACTACTCAACTGAACTATAGTATTTATGTAAAGTTCGCGCAAACTGGTGTGCATGAACCCGGTTTGCACAGGCTTTTTTATTACGTTGAACTCAAGGATTGCCCAAAGATTCTTCAATCAGAAAATTGAGAGTTACATTTCCTCGTGAAATCAAATAATTTCATTAGTCATATTGATTTTTGCAACTAAAATTATATATTTTTATATTTTATCTCAAATTTATTAAGAATTTCATATTTATATTTCATATTATCGTGCTCTATTAAATACAGAAATATGTATTTAATAGTAAGCCTATAAAATAATATAAACTATAATGTAAGTCCCATAATTAGGTATTACCGTGTATACCACAGTGATTTAGTAGATACTATCATGTAGGATAAATTAGCTAAAACGCATGAAATATCAGCACAAACATGGTCTATTTTCAGTTTCCAGATTTTAACTAACAATAAAATGCTTTAATGTTCATTAGGGACGATCCATACTTATGTTATAACAAAAATGGACAGCCTATTGTCTGAATGACAAAGAAACTTGACCTGTGCATTGTCTGTGATGACTTAAATAATTAAATTATAAGAGTGTTATGGATTTTTCTGTCATAGAATTATATTCTTATATAATCGAGTACTCACAGCCTTTCCCCTATATTTTATAATTTATAATAAAACAACTAATAGATATAAAATGCAAACAATGTAAAGATTGCCTTAAAATAAATGCTGAGTGTTACGCTTTATGCGACTTACTATGTCCAAACACAAAATCCTTGTAGTATATATGTGCATCGATTGACGGATTCAATCTCCATAGATTGAATTCTTAATAATATTATTTGGCAATTATACTGTTTAATTATACTCTACTGCCACCTAAGAAGATATTTAGTAGAATAAAGCATGTTTTTAAAATTATTGTTTTAAAAATAGCTCAAATAAAACAAATACCTAAGTAGAAATATATTTTATTTATGTTAGTTACTTATTTCATTTACTTAAATTTTACATTAATTTATTTAGGGAAAGTATATTGTTATAGTCTTAGTTATATTAGTTATTAAGATCTCATATTGATGAAGTTTTAAATGAATACAGAAAAGGGGTCGGGGTACAAAGCTCTCATATTGGATATACTGAGTAAGGCCTATCTATCTATATTCTAAAAACTTAATTTTTTAACTAGAATTGGATAATGTACAGTCTAGTTCAATTTAATTATCTTCGAAATGTAAAGCCTTTCTCAAGAAAATTATTTGTATACATATTTTAATAAAATCTTTAGATATTTTTAAACTTTTCCGAATATTTCATCACATTTAGACAAACAAATACAATTTTTGGATTAACTTAATCAACTTAAATATGATTTAACGACAAACCAAACAACTACAATATGGTCATATTTGGTTTTAGGACAAGGTAATGATAAAACCTGCCAGAAATAAAATAGAGCAGAGAAGGGACGCACATGTATTAGGTGTTTGTCCCCGAGGTAGGGTGACAAGAATGTGAACACTCCCTTTAATATACACTTCCTTTATTTGTTACCTCCGAGACACTAGAATTTCGCACGTGGACG